>JAXCLQ010054457.1:0-17931 GCA_035584115.1 Cedrela odorata | reverse complement strand
CTTTTTGCCTTTGTAATTCCTCTTCTCTTGTCTGCCCCTTGCATTCAATCCTTCTGCAGCACCAGCATCCTTATGTTCTGTCTTCTTATTAAGCTCATTAGAACTCAGAGCTGATTTCACATCATCCATAAAATTTCCATAAAATGTTCATAGCTGGGTGCAGTGATGTTAACACCATCAAGGCTTGATCTTCGTCTTCAAATTTTATCTCTATTGTTTCAAGACCTAATATGATCTTATTAAAATTATCACGATGATCCTTGATCGAGCCACCCTCTTCAAGACTGAATGCATAGAGTTATTTCTTCAAATACAACCTATGTGCTAAAGACTTTCTTATATATCTAGATTCCAACTTGTTCCATAGTCTAAGTGCTACGTTTTTTGAAACCTCCCTTAAAACTCTATCACCAAGTGACAAAACTAAAGTGCTATGTGCTTTCTTGAGAATTTCCCTTTTGTATGCTTCTTTCAATTCTGGTGACATCTTTGATTCTTCAATCAATACCACTTCCCAGCCTTCATGAACCATATAAGGTTTCATCTTCATCTTCCAAAGATCGAAGTCATTCTCTCCTGTAAATTTCTCTATTGAAAACTTTGAATATCCCATTCTTGCTAATTCTTGTCTAGCTCTGATATCACTTGTTAGAGCTCTCGATCAAACCACCAAGAATGCAAGAAGGCTAAGTAATTTCACAGTTAACAAATTTTTTTTCAGAAATTTAACAATGAATGATAATTAAACTTCGATACCTGACTCAGCAAAATGAAACAGAGTATATTCTCAAGTAAGAAGAAAAAGGTCAAGAACAAAAAGAAATCAAGAGATGATGAAGATTGAATGCAGAGAATGAATTCTTTTCTTTTATTCGATGATTTGCCAAAGTCCCATACACCTGTTACAAACTAAGCAATATAATCTTTGAAACCAAAAGGATCAAAATGCAATGTTTCACTAAGCAACTGCTTTTAATAGATTCTAACTAAAATAATGCCAGCTCAGCTTTCAACTAACAAATCTTACCAACTCAGCTTTGTCGTCAACTGCTCCAACGTCTTCTTCAAAGCAGAAAACAATCCCAGAAGAATTTCAATTGAATTTGAATCACATTCAAATTAGAAGAATTGTAAAGTTATTAACATCCAATGCACAAGAAATAAGACGTAATATTTTTTGTTCCCTCTCTTTTTTCTGTTTCTCTAAGAAGAATTGTAAAGAATATACCTATATATTAAACGGATTGGTTATTAGTTAAGGTATATTAGGGTTGGTTTGGTAATTTCACTCAATTTTAAAAATAAAGTTAAAAATGTATTTCGTAGCACCGGCTTTTAGTGGAATCGATCCAATTTTTCATTGAAATTTGACATTTAATACTTCCATCCTACCTACGATAACTATGACTTAAAAACTACCCCCACCTCGATATCAAATGAACTTTAAATAGACTGTTTAAGGTTAAACACAGTGACCAAAGCCAGTAATATACTTCTTGAGTTGCAATTAGTATTCCTAAATTTGCTTTTTGTCTTCTTTATTGTAGAATTTTTGAAATGTGTGATTTGACTAATGAACAATTTTAAACTCTACCTATATTTGATCTCTAGTGGTTTTATTTTATAAATAGTTGTGTTTTAAAAATTACACAACCTTAATTTTAAGTATATTCTAAAAATATTTAATTAAGTAGTAGATTCTACTATTTAAAAAATATTGAGTGTGATTGTGTCAAAGGTACTATCCATAGTATCGCAAAATGTATAATGACTTGTGAATTTTTTTTTACTTTTTTTTTGTACTTTATTGAATTTTTGGTAAATTAATTCAAATTAAAAATTAAAAATGGTAGAAATAAATTTTATAAATATATAAATAAAAGTGGAGAAAGATATAGTAAACAAAACTCAGCATTTGGTGCGAAAAGATGAGAGAGCCCTAAGTCATGGACCATATCAATATCTTTTTGGAGAAAGTTTTTTGTAGGATAATCTTATCACGTTATTATAATAATATGGTGAGACCATTCAATTACTAAAGAAAAAGCAAGTTATGGGTTAGTAATAAATAAATAAAGTGAAGAGAGTCTCACCATCTAAGAAGTACAATAAATAAAACTTAAACTACATGATGGTGTATGTAGAGAAATTGACAAGGTTAGATATGTACCTGAATTGAAGAGAAATTTACTATCTTTAGACGTGTTTGATGAGATTGGATGATGAGACTCTAAGAAAGTAGAGTAGAAGAAAATGTGTGATGAAAAAGAACTACTCAAAATGTTAAGACTCGGTACCACTTATTATGTTGTGATACCACTTGTTAGGATTATCCTAAGACTTATAATGCAACAAAAAGAAGAATAGAAGAATTTCAATATAAAAATATGGAGTTTGCAACATTTCTCTAATACAAGGAGAAAAACAATTTTAGGAAACCTCTCTCAAGTATTAGGAGAACAACTCTCTCAAGTGGGGTTACATTTCAAAATGGCTCATCTCATAAGAGATGCTCCCTCACACCTCTCTCATTTAGTGACAGGATCTTTGAGGGATGCATAAAAACTTACTAGGGACTCACCTATTTTTAGGCAAGCATCATCGCGTACGCTAAAATTTATAAAGAAAATTTTCAAAGATTGGTGCTGAATTCGCTAAATTCCAATTTCCCTTTCTTTTTTTCTCTACGCAGTTATTTTCTACTGTCTCTCATATTTAATTCCTTGTTTTAATTTGTCAACATGTGGGTCTCATATCCACACTTTTCTTCTTTAGCCATTTTCTTTGACAATCTTCAACACGAAAACTTAATTGAGAATCGATCTTGTCTCCACACCATCCTTTTTACCTTTTTATTCAATGTTGTTTACTTCTTAATTAAGCTACAAGAGAATAAAAACCATTTGAACTTGTTAGAACACAATTCGACTTAGTCAGAACATTTGTTGAGTTATCGTTGGTGTGTATTTTCTATATGTCTATACTTTCATCTTTCACCACTTCTCGAACAAAATGGTATTAAATGCTTATGTTTTTTGTTTTGGAATGAAAAACTAGATTCCTTGTAATGTGCAAATCACTCTAACTGTCACAAAACAAAACAATCTTTTCTTGTTTGTGTCAGAATTCCTCCAAAAGTCTTCTTATCCAAATTACTTTCTATCATGTTTGTGTGGTTGTCATATACTTTGCTTCTGTTGTAGATAACACTACTACAGATTGTCGTTTTGAAACTCAACTCACATCTCCTTTTGCAAGTGTAAACATATAACCAATAGTAGATTTCCCCCTATCAAGATCACCTACATAATTTGAATCCACATAACCCCTGACAATAAATTATAATCCTCCATAACATAATGTAGCATCAGAGATTCCCTTAATATATGTCAAGATCCTCTTTATAGCATTCTGATGCTCTCTTCCAAGATTTGTAGTAAATTGACTAACTATTCTCATTGTTTGCGCAATGTTGGTTTTGTACATATCATGGCAAACATTAGACTTTCCACTGCTGATGTATATGGTACTTGAGACATTTTCATCCTCTCGACTTCATTGCTAAGACATATAATTGAGTATAATTTGTAATTCACATGAAGAATGGTAGAAATTGGTTTACAATCTTGCAAGTTGAAATGGCACAATTGTTTTTCAAGTGATTTTTCAGTGAAAACTAAATCTTCCTGCGTATACTATCTTAGTGAATCTGCATCCCTAGAATTTTATTTGTTAGTCCCAAATCCTTCATATCAAACTCCCTAACTAATTGTGCCTTCAATTCTTGGACTCGATTTTTGTCTAACATATCGTTCAATTATAATAATAGAAAGATAAAATTATCATTGCTAGACCTCTTGAAATACGTACAATGGTCTAAACTCATTCTGTTGTAACCAAGGCTAATGATAAAGGAATCAAATCTCTTGTACCAATACATTAGCTTATGTTTGAGCCTATACAGAGATTTAGTTAACCTACTAACCAAGTTCTCCTTGCCTTTTTCTACAAAACCCTTTAGCTAGAGCATGTAAATTTCTTCTTCAAGTTCTTTATGAAGAAATGCAGTCTTTACTAATTGGTCTAGATTTAAGTCAAACATAACATACATAACCAAGACTACTCTGATTATAGTAAGTCGAACAACATATGAAAATATCTCATTAAAGTCGATATACCTTTTTTGAGCATTCCCCTTAACCGCCAATCTGGCACGATACCGCTCAACTTGATCATCACTATTCTTCTTAATCTTGTAGACCTATTTGTTTCTAATGGTCTTTCTCACTTGCAATAGTGGTAAAAGATCTCAAATGTTGTTCTTATTAAGAGCTTTAATTTCTTCTTACATTACTATTGTAACATCGCAAATTCGGGAATATTATCGGCAAGTGATAGGACCACCCTATCACCCTAAGCTTTTTTTCTATCTATCTAAATGCACATTATATTTTATAAACATACTTATACAACTCAAGGGGTGATATGCCTCCATTGACACTATATACTGCACAAGTGTTTTCATTACAATACATAATGAACTAATTCTACAAATGATTGACCATGCTCATAAATACAACACTCGACATCAAACTGGACGTCATAAGACATATTAAAACATGCAACAATGTACACGACATGGACTCAACAACCCTGGTGACTGCGATGTAGATCCTCTCCTCAGTTCGTGTCTTCATGGTGCTGAAACAGCTATTTTGGTATAAAGTCCTACAAAACTTGAGAATAGGAAGGTTGAGTCTAAAAAGACTCAGTGAGTGGATGCTAATATTATAAAATATTCAAATTAGAAAATTAAACTCTTCCGTAAATGAATCAAACTCAGAATATATATATTTCACATTATACTTGAAATTTTCTATAATTAAATCACCGTAAAGTCATGAAACTAAAATTTACATCTCATATTATACTTTCCACGATGGCAACATCAACTTCATAGAATTTCTCGTGTATTTATACAACTCTGGTATCCATGCAACTCTGGTATTTATACAACTCTGGTATCTATACAATTTCGGTATCTATACAACTCTGGTATCTATACATCTCTGGTATTTCTTGAACTAGCATTCAATATTCGCCGAATGACTTATCGATTATTCACAAGCATGGATTAAATGACAATTCCGATCTAGAAGATATGAGAACATTTCTCAATCAGAAACGGCGAAGAGAAAGTTCTTTGCAGAGTCCATTTCGGATAAGAAGGTTCAAGGAAAATAATGATAGGGTCAGCAATCTTAAGGCCTGTGTTAGGAAATTAGTCGAAGATTTAGGGGACCAAAAGAGAATATGATGAAGAAAGGATAATGAACCTGCACCACGAGTGGGATTATACTTTAAATACCCTTTCTCACAAAAGATATTGAGTCTTACTCTTCCTAAGAAGCTCAAGATGTCGCAAATAAACCCTTTTACAAGAAAAACAGACCTATCCATACACATGGATCTTTTCAAGGAGATGTTGTTGATCCAAGATGTGAATGAGTCTCAAATGTACCACTTATTCCTGTTGGCTTTGGAGGGGCAGGCAATTTCACCAGCCTAACCCCTGGCAGCATCTGTAATTTTGAGCAATTATATGAAATATTTGTGAACGAGTTCAGAGGAGCGACTATTAGCCTCAAGACTTTGAGTTCCTTATTGCTTACAAAGCAAGGTGAGAGTGAAAATCTCAGAAACTTCATCAAAAGATACCATAACAAGGTAATGGAGTTACAGGTTTATCATTACTCTTTGGCTTTGGAAGGTCTCAGGAAAGGCTTGCGGGTAGATAGGGAATGGAGCGTTGTGTGAAAGCTATCTGTTACCACCTATGAAACTACTTAGAGGAAGTTGTTAAACAAAATTGATATTGAAGATCAGATTGCCCTCAAACTAAAAGAAGAAAAAGCCTTCTAACCGCCATCTAACTGTTGGATGAGAAATCTTAAAGTAGATCCGAGAAAAAGACGTGATGATAGGAGAAATCTCTGAGGCTTCAAAAGAAATGATCGGCAAATCCAAGAGCGGAATAGAACTTCGGGTGAAAGAAACGAATTTCCTCTGAGAGGATATCATTTACCGAGAAGAGACAAGGCGAAAAGAGTAACTCATATTTAAGAGGATCAAGTTTTCACCCCCCCCCCTAATGGCCCCGCTCTCTCAAGTCTGGCAAGAAATCAAAAGACGGGGAACCATATTGATGGAACTCTACCCTGTACGAACCAAGCCAATTGGAGAAGTTAAGAGCAAGTTTTATGAGTTCCACCAAAGAGCTAAATACCTGACAGATGAATGTTTCGATCTCATAAATTAGGTCGAGATACTAATCTAAAACAATTACCTGCCGGATTTCGTAGCAAGAAATGAAGAAGAGTTCAGAGCCTCAGACCAAGAAGTCGAATATAAAAGGAGACAAGAAGAGTGGATCATGGTGATTTCAAGCAGGGCGACATTAGTGTAAATTTTGAACAGATCGAAGAAAAATTATTCGAAATATTCTCTGCCGAATTCTGTCTCGAATATTCATATTATGAATGTTCGAGCCAAGAAGAAGAAAAAAGTCATCTCGATACCTATCATATTTACAGATGAGGACGAAGTAAGAGTTCATTAGCCGCATGAAGATGCTCTAATAATAACTTTGATAGTATGAACAAATTAAGTCAGTTGAATTTTAGTGGATACAAGGAACTCAACCGACATCATTTTCGAAAAAACTTTAGACTCTTTGGAAATCGAAGATCTAAGGCTAAAGCCTGCTGAGACTGCCCTTCATGGTTTCAAAGAATCATGTGTTTACTCATTGGTGATAGTACAACTATCTATCACGATGGGAGAAAGGTCGTACTAGAAAACTATAATGGTGGAATTCCAAGTAATTAATCTCATAATGCCTTATACGATGATTCTAAGGAGGCCTTTCCTCAGAGCCACCAAGGCAGTAGAAAGTATCCATTATTTAAAGCTTAAATTTCGAGCAGGAGAAGGGATCAGAATCATTAAATAGAGTAAAAAAAAAAAAAAAGCTCAGTTGTGCTTCGCAACCTCTTCCAAAAATTCATATTGCCTGTCAAAGCATCCCTAGGGAAAAGTTCTTAAGGTTAATAACGAGAGCTATGGGACGAGCAGGTGATGAAAAAACTGAGTCATAAATTCAAGGTGAACGACAAGCTATCTGTATTAGAGCTAACAGAAGAACTTGAGTCCGTTGTTCTGAACTGAAAAGCTTCTCAAAAGACAATTAAGATTGGCTCTCATCTTTCTGAGGAACAGAAAGAAAGACTTAAGGAAATTCTAAGACAACATATAGATGTATTTGTGTGGATGCATGAGGACATGCTAGGGATTGACCCTCGAGTGATTTCTCATCGCCTCGCAATCAATCCCAAATACAAGCCGATGAAGCAAAAGAGGCTACCATTTAATACTGAAAGAAGAAAAGCAATACACGCTGAGGTAGATAAACTAATGAAAGCCAAGTTTATCAGGAAAGTACACTACCCAGAATGGGTCTCGAATGCAGTGATGGTTAAGAAAGCCAATGGGAAGTGGAGGATGTATATGAACTTTATAGATTTGAACAAAACCTGCTTCAAAGATAGTTTCTCATTTCCTAAGATTGATCAACTGGTAGATTCTATAGTCGGGCACGAGGTGCTAAGTTTTATGGATGCGTTCTCAAGGTATAATCATATCAGAATGCACAAGTCAGATTAGGAAAAAACAACATTTATCACTGATTAGAAGTTGTACTGCTATAAGGTAATGCTCTTCGGTCTAAAGAACGCGAGATCTACCTTCTAAAGGCTGGTTAATCAGTCTTTAAGTCATTAATTAGTAAAACCATAGAGGTTTATGTAGACGATATGATCACTAAATCTCTGAAAGCTTGCGACCATCTGAGACATTTGGAAGAGATCTTCTCCTATCTGAGGAAATATAGCACGAAACTGAACCTCGAGAAATGCTTGTTTGGAGTCCAAGCTGGGAAGTTCTTGGGATCTATGGTCAGTGAACGAGGCATCAAAGCCAATCCACAGAAGATCAAGGTTATATTGGATTTAAAATCTTCATCCACTCTTAAATAACTACAAAGCCTAACAAGGTGTTTGGCGGCGCTAAGCAAATTCTTGTCTAAAGCAACTGACAAGTGCTTTCCTTTCTTTCAGATCATGAAAAAAGGGAAGAAAATATAATGGACCGAAAAGTGTAAAAACAGCTTCCAAGAGATGAAACGATACCTCTCGTCTTCGCCATACCTAACAAGTCTTGAGGCAAGAGAAGTCCTCCACCTTTACCTGACAGTTAGTAACCTGTCGATTTATTTAGTTTTAATAAAGAATGATGCCGAAAAAATCCACCGTCCCATCTACTACACCAACAAAGCATTATTAGATACCGAGGCGAGGTATTCTCCACCCAAGAAATTGGCACTAGCATTGGTAGTCGCAGCAAGAAAGTTGTGACCATACTTTCAGGTTCACTAGGTCGTAGTGCTAACAAATCAGCCTCTAAGACAGATTCTACACCGACCTGACATGTTCGGTCGGTTAATAAAGTAATTGATCGAGCTTGGTGAATATGACATCAACTATCAACCCAAAAAGGCAATAAAGGGACAGGCATTGGCAGACTTCATAGCCTAAAGGTCGATAGCAGAGCATCTCCTTATCCATCAAATTGAGGAAGAGAGTTAAAATCAGGGACGAGAAGATACAGATATAAGCAAGCCAACTTGGAGCCTCTTTATTGACGGAGCTTCAAACGCATAAGAAAAAGGGGTTGGGTTGGTCTTGGTAAGCCCAGATGGAACCGAGGTGATGTATTCCTTAAAATTCAACTTTAAGGTCACTAACAATGAAGTAGAGTACGAGGCTTTAATTGCAGGGAACAAATTGGCTCAGGTGTTGGGAATCATAGGCATAGATATCTACTGTAACTCTTAACTAATAGCCAGCCAAATAGATGGACAGTTTCAAGCTCAGTAAAACAACATGTAAGTTTACTTGGAGAAAACTAAACAGCTTATGCACGCTAAAGGCTATCACAATAAAACAGATTCTCAGGGTAGAAAACTCGAAAGCAAACATGTTGGCAAAGTTGGCCTCTACATTCAAATGAAGCATCCCAGCCTTGATCCCAATTGAAGTATTGAAGCAAATGAGCACAGAAGTAAAAAATAATAATCAACCTTTCATAGCTCATTTAGATCCCCACCACTGCTGGATCGATGACATAAGATCCTACATCTAAGATGACAAGCTCCCAAATAATAAGAAAGAAGCAAGAAAGTTCAAAAATAGGTCGACAAGATACACTATAATCGACTTTGAATTGTACAAACGGGGTTACAGCACCCTATATCTCAAATGTTTTAGACCCAAGAAAGTAGCTCAGATTCTAGAGGAGATTCCAAAGCTGCCTGTTGAGAAGCTAACATCTCTGTCGAGCCCTTGGCTATTCTCCCAGTAGGGGTTCGATCTCATCGGACCCTACCCCTTGTTTAAGCCAATACAAAATACTTATAGTGGCCATCGATTACTTCACCAAATGGGTAGAAGATTGAAAAAAAGGGCATTAGGAGTTATATTCTATTATCCATTACTCAAATAGGTCATAAACAAGACCTCAGGTGAAAGCAAGCAAGGTTCTTAGAAGGTTAAACCCTCTAATCATCTCTGAACAACAATATCTACAGCTTGAAAAGGTCTTTGGAACATTTTAAAAATGAGACGTACAAAGGTATAATCACTCCCTAGTAGCTATAATCAACACTCATCAGGAAAAAAGACAAGTCTCAAATTGTTATCAACAATGACTTGAAGCCAAGTCATTCAATTCAAGACACAAAAGTCAACAAATCCTATGTTATCCATCCAACTTAATCCAAGTCAAGTCTCTCTCTGAAGCGTTATGTGCTCTGGTAATAATTGAAGCCTATGAATTGAAGTAAATGTTGGTTATTAAAGAGAGCATAAGAAAAAAGCAAGCCAACCCAAGGCTTATAAGTTAGAAATGTTCTATTAATGAACAAATCCTGTAAATGAGACTCTTTACATCAAAAAAAAAAAAAAAAAGAGAAAAGAAGAAAAAGTCTTCAGTGAATGGGGTTGGCTGGAGGATCAGCTAGAAGGATGGCCGGGTCAGGAAGAGTGGCTTTAGGAGTAAGGACGACCTTAGGAACATAGACGACTTCTGTAGCAAAAGGGACCTCAAAAGTAGGAGGAACCTTCACCACCTCGGTAGAAGACACCTCTATTGGCTCGATCGCAGTAGTGTCAGGCAGAGCAGAGGAAAGACCTTAGGGGTGGGGAATTCCATGAAAGGCACGTATTTCGTTTTCCAGTTGGGATGCTTTACCCTTTCAGGAGGAATATCCTCCATAGACTCCTCATCCTAATGCGATGGCTCCCTTTCTAGGGCTTCATACAGCCAGCTGAGATCGAGATGAGGATATTCACCCTGCAGCGTCTCACAGGTTAAGTCAATGCTATCATTGACCCTCTCCTAAGTCGAATTTGTATCATCTCGTCGTTCTCGACAACTCTTCGCACCAAAGCTTTGCCGTAGCTCCTCACAAGCCTTGTCAAAATCCTGAAGGCGCCTTTGACCCTTTTCCCTTAGTCAGTTAAGCTTGAACTCAAAGACGCCCAACTTCTTGTTAGCTTTAGCAATAGAGGACTCTGTCATAGCTAACCTGATCTGGAGCTCCTCTCACTCCTTAGCCCACTTCCCTAAATCAGATTTGAACTTGGTCTTCTCTAAGGCCAAGTTCTCCTTCGCCTTCTCAGCTCTCTTCTAAACCTTAGATGCCCTAGAGAAGTCTTTCACAAGGGCACCCTACTACAACGTAGTTGAGTACAGAAGCTGAAAATCACT
Organism: Cedrela odorata; assembly: GCA_035584115.1. Classification (NCBI taxonomy): domain Eukaryota; kingdom Viridiplantae; phylum Streptophyta; class Magnoliopsida; order Sapindales; family Meliaceae; genus Cedrela; species Cedrela odorata. Next base: position 7,047 of record JAXCLQ010054457.1, on the reverse strand, counting down.
AACACAAAACGATCAAAAGCTAAATTGAAGGAAATGCCCTCTTTTCTACAAGACTAAGGAAAAATTAGCTCACCCGACTCAACCACTTCAGTTGAAAGTTCATCAGCGTCTCGCCTGAAAGCCTAGCAAGATCATCAGTAAACTTGTGGTTGATGCTCTGAACTTGCTGATTGATACAAGGAAGGAAGTGTGCAAAAAACTTCCTCTTCCCCGCAGGAAGATCCTCAAGAAGAAGCTCAGGTGTTTCATCGGGCTCCTTGTCAAACTTGCCGAACATCTTCTTTTTTCTCTAAGCCTTCTCCCCAGCTGCGGTATTTCGCTTTCCCTTTCCTTTATCCGCAGAGGGAGCAGAAGGAGGGGGCATTTGAACATCTTAAATCACCATTCTTTTGTTAGGAGCTGGAGGGTGAACCGAACTAGAAGAACTAGCAACTTTTGAAGACCCCGAGGCCATAGCTGAGCCTTTTTAAGACCTCAAAAAGGTTGATTCCTTAAAAGCCATTTCTTTTGCAAGACAGACAATGGTAACGTCAAATAAGGAAGTGCAAACACAAAGAATAAATAATAGGTCTGATATTTACTCTTTGCAGCTTTTTCTGAGACCAATTGATTCTTGGACACACACAAGCCTACAAGACCTGACAAGACCAAGTCATCGTCAAAGAGTAGAATTCTCTGATCAGGCACAAATAATCTAGTCGGTCTCACTTTTTCTCGTCTATGAAGATCCAACCCAGTTAAACCTTTCCAAGTGACTGCCTTTCCAAATAAGTTCGGCACTTGGAGCCCAGGGTTGGGGTTCCATTCTCTATCAATGAAGAGCCACTTATTCTTCCAATTCTTATTACTAAAAGGATTACCAATGAGAAGGTTTTGTTCATTAGGGCGGTTTTAGAGCTAATACCACCCTAGACTCTTTGTGGGATTTCTTTTTAATATATACATATGTTCAACCACTTCAATGGAGGGGTCAAAATCATAAATCTGGTGCCATAGAACAAACAGGCTAGTTAAAATTCTTCAATAGTTTAGACTCAACTGGTAAGGGGGAATTCTAAAAGAGGCAAGAATTTGGGCAAAGTAGGGTTGAAGAGGAAGTCTGACACCCAAGTGAAACAATTCCTTGTTGAAGGTGATATCACCCTCAGATGAACAGCTCGGGAGATCATCTACCTCTGGTACTCTAAGGGAAATCCTCTCATGGATGCTATAAACCCTAGTATAAACCTCTAAATCTGACTTTTTAGTAACCGAAAGGAATTAATCTACTTGGAATGATGTTAAGTTCTGCCTCATCTTAAAAGGGAGCTAAACAGGGACAATAGCTTGCCCTTCTTTGGAGTCATTTGTCCCGAAAGCAGCCTCGTTATTAATAGAATCCATCTCTATTCATAAGGGAGAAAAATACAAGGTTAAAAGTTGCTCCAAGATCATCAACAAGTCGCAAAATTCACGCCTAAAGTCTCTAATCCTAAAAAATTATCTGCCAATCGTCACAACCAAACGATAATGCCACATACGCAACAAATAACAGGTAAGAAGGAGAAAAAGAGACTTACTAGTAGTTGCTGGAGAAGAAAGAAACTCAAAATCTTTGAAAGAAGCTTAAAGTTTAAGTTTTGCTGTTGTTTACGCTGCTTGAAACACTCAGCAAATGACGGCGTGAAGGTGAAAACAAAAAAGAGTGAAAATGTGAGAATGAAAAGTATTTAAAAGAACAGAGGAACCCCAGCCATCAATATACGTTACAAGTCAAAGGATAATATGATGCCATGTCAGAAGAGCAGTTGAGGGGATGTTTCTTATTAGTGAGAAAGGAGGTAGACATCATTAGGGCTAGCCAAATCTCTCGAAATTTGAAAAGGCGTAATCATAAGATCCAATTTAAACCGCCACGTGGGAGAAGTAAGCAGATTTCCAGCAGTACATTTAAGGTCGACAGAAGGATGTGTCGTTTTAGATTAAAACTATTAGTTTTTGTTAAAAATAGTTATTTTTTACTAAAACTAGAGGACTTGATGTTGAGTATATAGCCCAGAATATACGTAAAGCTCAATAGGTCACAAGCCTATAATAGAACTTCATGAAGAGAAAAGTAATGTTTTGAGACCTAGTCTAAACCTGAGAAGAATTGCCCAAGGGATAACAAGAACCTTAGGAGTAATATGAGTCGAGACCTCTTTAGATCATCTGGAAGGTCTCAGATCGATATGAAGACCTCGATTATTTGTGAAGGTCTAGTTAGAAAAAAAAAAAAAAAAGACCTCGGGTTAGTACTCCAAACATCAACCTCGAGATCCTTTTACGAAGGCCTCAAGTACAATTTGTCAAAGGTCTCAGATAGGCCGAATTCATCTTAGGTGGGCAAAGAGCTCACAAATAAAGACTTTCGAGACCTCGCCACAGTTACATATCTGCAAAGGATTCATTTCCTTCTCAAATTTTTTTCGGATTACTCTATAACAAAGATTCTTAACAGGTAAAACTCCTTACAAAATAATAATCCTAAACTTATAAGGATATTCTCTATAAAAATGGCACATGATCCCATGAAATTCGAAAATCGATGCTTATATAATGGAATATCCGTGATTCTCGGGTAATAAGATCTTTGTTTATAGATTTCATAGAATTTTACTAAATATGAGAAACACAAATACCTATAAGAGAAAAACAATGACAACTAAGTACGAATAATGAAACTTCAGTATTACAAGCTGATATTATCCTTCTTTCATTATAAAGTAAAACCCTAATTCAAGCATCGAAAGGTTTTCGCCGGACCACCAACTTTTTACCCTCTTTAGCTTCCAATTGTAAATGCAAGTTGAACACACTACCAAGCTAGGAGACAAAGATTATTGTTGGTGCAGAGAATCCAATGAAGCATTTTTGTTGCATCAACAAATAGTATTATTGATATGTAGAAGAACTTCTTAATAATAAAACAATTCACACCTACATATTCAAATAATTTAAGACTGATTTGGTTCAAATTATAAGCATCTTTATCTTTCAATTAGATTTTGTCAGCTCCCAAAATTGCCCTTAGTAGTTAAATTATATTCCCATTTGTATGAAATCTTTCATCCGAAAAAATAATTGCCCGTGCGTTCATACGCGGTGCTAGTTTACAAGGTAATTTTTTTTTTATGGGTATAAATTGGTATAATTAATAAAAGAGGTATGGGTTCAAATCTCACTTAAACTCTCTTGAGTTGTACAATAGATATAGGGTTTAAATCCACTCACACAGAATTAGAGAAAGATTTGGGGTATTTTTTTTTAACTATTTAAAAGAAAGAATTACCTGCTCATGCCAAATTGGAGAGGATTGAGTTTTTTTTTTTTTTAATATTTAAAAGAAAGAATTGCCCGTGAAATACCTTGGGCGCGTTCTGCTTCTTGGCTAAATCAAGAAACCATTGATGAAGGATATGAATTCTTAATTGGTTTAAGTAAAGATATAATAAACAAAACTCCGAGTTCGGCAAGTAAAGATATCGATGCGGTCCATCCATGGCGGCTTGTCTCCAACAACTTTAATCCCAATCAGATGCTTTTAATATTTCAAAAGTCCAACATACATGTCGTCCAATGTCTGATAAAAAAGATGAGGGATAAAATAAACCCAAAATTATGACAGAATTATTAAATTAATTGGTAAAAAGTAGGCAGGTTGATACAAAGGACATATATATTTTCCACATCGTGGAAACTTCACCTGATTTGAATATACGGCCACCAGCTCACCACGCAATAACGTAAACAAATTGTATTGGTTTTCAATTATATTTCCATAAAAGTTTTCTGAATCAAATTAAAGGGTGTTTCAATGGCGAAGTGCTGCTCAAGGCTGCTTTGCTTCTTCTCTTTTCTCATACTTGCTCTCTCCATTAATGCCCAGACAACCTTCTTATTCTATACATGTCCAAATAATGCTAGTAGTTACACAAGTAATAGCGCCTACCAAACGAACCTCGACAGCATCTTCTCTTCCTTCTCCTCTAACACAGTTATAGATTACGGATTCTACAATGCGTATGCTGGCCAAGAACCTGATAAAGTAAATGCAATTGCTCTTTGTAGAGGAGATGTTGGGCTGGATAAATGTCGAGGTTGTATCAGAAACACAACTCAGGAAATCTTGCAAGTTTGTCCCAACCAAAAAGAAGCAGTGGGATGGGCTAGTGAATGTATGCTACGATACTCGAACAAATCTATGTTTGGGGTTCTGGAAACTAGACCTACTTACTTCTTGTGGAATCCGAGTGATGTATCGGACGACGAGAGTGCGTTCAACCGGGCACTGCAAGATTCGTTAAGGAGATTACGAAGCACAGCTGCCTCGGGGAATTCTCTTCGGAAGTTCGCAACCGAAGAAACAAAAGCAAGTTTTCAGACAATATATGCACTAGTGCAGTGTACTCCTGATTTGTCTGAGCAGAAATGCGCTGACTGCCTAGATGAGGCTATTGGACAAATTCCAGATTGTTGTGGTGGGAAGAAAGGAGGGAGAGTTATTAAACCCAGCTGTAATTTAAGGTATGAGACTTATCGTTTCTATGACTCAACTGCTAACTCACCACCACCATCGTCATTGGTGCAACCATCGGCTTCTGCTCCACGGCCTCAAGGTTTTGTTTTAGCTTAAATTACATATTTAATTTGTAGATCTCAACTAAAAATTCATATTAAATGATATGACTACCGTTGTTTTAGCTTGACCATTTCGGTTCGATCGGTTTCATTCTAAATATTCGATTTCAGTCGGTAAAACAGTTTGTGAATAGACCAATTTTGTTTAATTAATGACAGACTTATGGTTGTTCTCAGGAAATGGAAGTAACACAGCTCGAACAGTCATCATCACCGTGGTTCCAACTGTTAGTGTTGTGCTACTTATCATCTGCATCTGCATCTGTATCTTTCCAAGGATGAAGAAGACAAAGAATAAAGTTGAAAGTAAGCCATATAATTTTCTTTCTTTAAATTTTCTTAATTATTAAAAACATATAGGTTCGATAGCTATTTATATTCTCCTATAAGTATCAAGAACTTTTGGAGGTTATAATATTTGCCTAAAAATTTTCCCTGAGGGACTTCTCTTTCACATTTTCTGCCAATTCTTAAAGATTCTATGAATATATTTGGGCTAATTTTCCCTACTAATTGCAGGGGAAGATGTAGCTGTGGACGAAATTAGTAAAGCAGAATCCTTGCAATTCGACTTCAATACTATTAGAGTTGCGACAGATAACTTCTCTGATGCAAATAAGCTTGGACAAGGAGGATTTGGTGCTGTTTACAAGGTAATATATATATATATATATATATATATATCTTTTATCTGCCAAAATGTGTTAAATTCAGAAGCTCAAACAGTTGACTATATATTCTGATGTACTTTCAGGGTAGACTTTCCAATGGAAAAGAAATAGCTGTGAAAAGGCTGTCTAGGGATTCTGGACAGGGAGATTTAGAATTTAAGAATGAGGTCCTGTTAGTGGGCAGGCTTCAACATCGAAATTTAGTAAGACTGCTAGGTTTCTCTTTGGAAGGAAACGAAAGACTTCTCGTATATGAGTTTGTGCCCAACAGAAGCCTGGATTATTTCCTATTCGGTATGTTTAATTTTATTTCTGCCGCTACTTCTTAATCTATATATGATAGTTTCGTTACTTCTAAATGGGTAATAGGCAATATTTTTTAATAACCAAGAAGCAATATAAGTTATATAAATAGACATATAATTAATTTGGTTTTATGGCAAAATATTCCAGTATTGAAGTCCATTTCAAACTTTAGCCCAGCCCCATAAATCTTCATAATATTAACCAAAGAAACCATTTTTAGACGAAAATACCCCGACCCTCTGTCTTCCCCTTCAAACATTTAAGGCAAGTAAGAGAAGTGAAAAAAATAAAAAATAAAAATAAAATAATAAAAAGAGAGCAATTAATTTTCATTGTTATTAAATTGTTATTAGAGCAAGTAATATTTTTGCAAACTTGGTTTTTGTAACAACGCATAAAAAAAAAAAACCTGCAAAAAAATGTTGCTTGAAAAAAATGAAATAAAACTAAAGAATCTATAAAAGTCTCTTTACGATTTCAATTTAATCTCTCGATGAATTTATTAAGAAATTCTTTTTTTAAACTAATTTATTTCAATGAATTCATTGATATAGTCTTTTTTCAAACTAATCCGCATTGATGAATTCGTCAAAAGAGCTACAGCTTCTCTTCTTCTTTTTCATATTATTTACTGTTTATCTTCTTTATTATATATCTAATTACATCCAAATCACGTAAATTATATGTAAAAATTGGTCTAAATTGATTTTTAAACCATTACATGTATTAAGTAAACCTAAATTAATGAAATCATAATAAAACTTTAATTTAGGTTAGCAAATTCGAGTTTGTTTATTTTGTAAAATGTATGTAAAACAAAAGGTGGCATTTTCATCTAAAAGACATTTTTAACCAAAATTATGAGAAATTTTGTAGTTGGGTTATAATTAGAAAAGGGCCTTAAAATTAGGTCATTTTGATAAAATAAAAATAAACACTAATTAATTTTAAATTTCATAATTGAAATTTAAAATCAACATGAAAAATCTATATTTAGGTGGCAAGCTTCTGTTCGGTGCATTCACTGTTCACAGGGGTAATGTTGCACTGTTCACACGCAAGGTAGTATTCACCACTCAAGCGCCGGGTTGGTGCTATCTCGGCGCATGATTCTTGACATTGTGCAGTGTTCATAACTTGTAACTATTCACAAGGCTTACACCGTTTATCATACACTATTCACTATGATTGTTTATCACTTGACACTGTTTACTCTCGAATGGTGAACTGCGTGCTGTCTTGGCGCCAAGGTTCTGGCAACAATTTTTCTCATTCACTCGAGCCTCCACTTGGTGGTAGGTTGACACAAAACTTCTGATTGCTAAAATACTGATTCAAACTCAATAATTTTGACACCACATGGCCAACATAAAATCTGAACATAACCTAACAAATAGTACTTAGTGTTATT
>JAXCLQ010054436.1:0-17940 GCA_035584115.1 Cedrela odorata | reverse complement strand
ATATATATATATATACATATACTTATTACTACACTTCCACCAAATTCCAACACTAACACCATATAACAATTAAATTCTCATTAATTCAAACTATTATAACAACCTAATAAAAAATTATTTTTACATCAATTTCCTAATATCACATGAAAATGTAAATTTTTCTATTAATCTAAGCATACAATAATATACCTTCCCAATTTTTCAACAATATGTATATATATCTATCTATATATGAATATTTTTCCTTGTTTGACATACTAAATAACATTATTATAATTCCATTTTCAATATTCATTCACTAAGCATACTACAATTATACAATTAATACACAATTACCCATGACCTAAATATTCTCCACCCATTTCCATCATCCTAACAATATAATAACCATGGTCTTCATTTCAAATTTCCTACTATAATTACTTCACTTCACTAACTATACTACACCAAATTAATACTAATTTAAGTAATCTTACTACACCAAAACAATAATCATTAATTAAAACAATCTTTGACTTACCACTTCTTTCTTTTCCTTCTCTTTTTTCTCCCTTTCCTTTCTTTCCTTTCTTTCTTTCTCAATTGCCTCCTACCTATGTGACTTCTTCAAATTGAGAATATTAGATTTTTGTATAAGTATAATTACTTAAACACATGAATGACTTGGATTTTCTTCAATTTCATCCAATGGCTCTCATTTTTCCACCAATTTTCCATTAATTCTAATTTTTTTAAAACACATGGATGGCTTGGATTACTTCACTCAAATCCAATGGCCATCCTTTGTACACCTCATTTTTCACTAACTAACCTTAAATATTAATTAATTTAATCATTAAAATACATGGATGGCTAGGATGATTTTGATCAAATCCAAGGTACTTTGTTTAGCCACCACATTTTTCACTAACTTAGATTTTTTGTTCATCCTTGTCTCATTTACAAAACATACCCAGAATTGTGACAAGTGGATGGCTAAGATTGAAACAAATGAATGGCTTAGATTTTTGTAGAGAATTTTTGACTAAAGCTTAATATTTTATTTATTTAATTATTTATTTTACTTTATTATATATATATACACATTTGGGCTTGGACTTGGGCTTGCATAATTGAGTTTGGGCCTAATGAAACAATTAGGCCCAATACATATATATATATAATATAAATTAAGCCCATTACATATACATTACTAAATTAGGCCCAAAACATATATATATACATATATTCTTAACCCACTTAGATTTTATTTTAATTTATAATCCAAAATTCCAAAAATAAACTTGTTAGCTATAAAATTCCAGTTTAATGTCTACTACATTTTTTCAAACTTATAAAACTAAGTTCATACATCTACAAAGGAAATCACAGGTGTTACACTTGAACACCTATTCTACAGCACTGTAATTCTATGCTCACAAGTTCTCACAAATTTTCAAAATTTTTATTTCTCAAGAGTTGCTTAAAATAACAAGTTTAAGTTTTTTTAAATACTAAACACCTATTCTATGGCACTGTAGCAAACCCTAGTCCACAGCACTATTGCAAATCGTAGTTCCCGATGTTATAGCAAACCATAGTTCACATGGGTACTGTAGTAAAGCCAAATAAATAAGTCTTGTTTCCTTTTTAAATATTGGGAAACCTTAAAATAAACTAAAACATACAATTAAAATAACTATGGACTATTTAATTAATTGTATCAGCCTATTAACATAACTAAAACAATGAAATAAAATTATATCATGCCCACATGTAGATTATAATGTGGCTGCATATGCCTTCATATCTTCACTTTTAAACTTGGGCCTTAATGACTTGTAAAACATGCACCAAAGCTAGTTGGTTCTTCATCTCGCAAGCCTATCTTCCATGATGTAGGGCCCCTTAACTAAAGTTCATGCATGGTTTCAATCGTGGTCCATTGAACAAGCCCATTTATTGCCTCTTTGATTTTCTTTGCATGTGACCTCATAAAAGGCCCATCTGAAACATGTAACGGATCTTGAACAACTTGTAGAGCATCTTGGATTCCATCAGATTATGAGTCATTGAAGCACATCAAGAGCCAAGGGAAATTAAGCAAACATCATGCGAGGTGAATTGAGTTTGTCAAGAGTTTTTCTTATGTGATTATAAGAAAGGTAAGGAAAATATCATTGCTGATGCGTTGTCACGTAGGTATGTATTTCTTATCTCTTTGAATTCAAAATTACTTGGTTTTGAGTTTGTCAAAGAATTGTATACCACTGATTTTGATTTTGTTGATATATATTTGGCATATACTACCGGTGCATATGATAAGTTTTATAAGCATGATGTGTATTTGTTTAGAAAAACTAAGTTGTGTGTGCCGAATTTTTCTATGAGAGAGTTATTTGTGCGAGAGACACATTCTGGTGGTTTAATGGGACATTTTGGTGTCAAGAAAACTTTAGACATGTTGTATGAACATTTTTATTAGCTTGGGATGAAAAAGGATGTGATTCGCATATGTGAGTGTTGCATTGCATGTAGAAAGGCCAAATCTAAGGTTTTACCTCAAGGAAATCGTATACTCTGTTGCCAGTTCCTACGATATCTTGGGTTGATATATTTATGAACTTTGTGTTGGGATTGCCAGGAACTAAGAGGGGTAGAGATTCTATTTTGTGGTCGTAAATAGGTTTAGCAAAATGGCGAATTTCATTGCATGCCATAAGACTGACGATACTACAAACATTGCTAATATATTGTTTAAGGAGATTGTGCGACTAAATGGAGAGCCTAGGACTATCGTTTCGAATAGGAATGTTAAGTTCTTTAGCTACTTTTCGAAAGTGTTGTAGAGTAAGTTGGGTACTAAACGTTGTTTTCAACTACTTGTCATCCACAAACCGATGGTCAAACGGAAGTCATTAATAAGACTTTATCTCAACTTTTACGTACTGTTATTAATAAGAATTTAAGTCTTAGGAAGAATATTTGTCATTCATTGAGTTTGCATTTAATAGGAGCATTCATTCTGTTAAAAATAACATTGCCATGTCAATATTGCCAAGTCACCAGAGCCACGTCAACAATGTTGCCACATCAACGACATTGCCACATCAACTTAATTTAAACATCTAACATCTTTACAAGAATTTGGAAAAGTTAAATTAAGTAGCCGTTATGAATAGTGCATGTACAGAACCTTAAAACTAGTTTATTTGAATTTTAAAATATATGATTTAGATTGTTATATCTAGCTGTCGGGTACATATAAGGGGTTGTACTTAGCCGTTTGTATGCTTTAGATTGTTGTACCTAACTGTTGGGAGCATATAAGGGGTTGTACGTAGCCGTTTGAAGGTTGCCTATATAAAAGCAAGCTCTCTCTTTGTTTTCTATCATCAAAAGACAACACAACAATATTTTCACTTTGAACTACTCTCTCTACTTATTCTCTTTACTTATTCTTAAATTGCAGTATGCAATTATAATTGTTCTTACAATTTTTTACACATTTTACTACTTCATTTTCTCATTTGATATTGTTTATAGATTTAACCCACTGACACCTTTGGATTTGATTCTTTTACCGATTGATGAATATGCTAGTTTAGATGGAAAAAAGAAAGCCGAAATTGTTAAATCCATTCATGAGAAAGCACGGCTTCATATTGAGAAGTGGAATGAGTATTATGCTTATAAACTTAATAAAGAAAAGCGTCGTGTGACATTTGAGTCAAGAGATTAGGTTTGGGTGTACATGAGCAAGGAGTGATTTTCGAATTATAAGAAATTCAAGTTTAATCTGAGAGGAGATTGACTGTTTCAAATACTTGAAAAGATCAATGATAATGCCTACAAAGTGAATCTTCCAGGTGAGTATAATTTTTCTGCTACTTTTAATGTTTCTGACTTAACTTTATTTGAAGTAGATTTAAGGACGAATCCTTTTGAGAAGAGGGGAGTGATGGAATCCAAGATGCTTCATAAGTTGTTTAAGATCTGTTGCATATTTTAGATGGACCTATTACGAGGTCACATGCAAAGAAAATTAAGGAGGAAATGAATGAGCTTGTTCAAAGGACTATGATTTAAACCATGCATGAACTTCAGTTAAAGGGCTCTACATCATAGAAGATAAACTTATGAGATTAAAAACTAGCCTTAGTGCATGTTTTACAAGTTATTGAAGCTCGAGTCCAAGAGTGAAGACATGAAAGCATATACGGCCATATTGTATTCTACAAATTGGCATGATTTTATTTAATTTCATTAGTCTATATTATTATTATGTTAATGAGCTAGTACAATTAATTAAATAGTTTATAGTTATTTTAATTATCTATTTTAGTTTGTTTTATGGTTTTCTAATGTTTAAAAAGGAAACAGGCTTATTTATTTGGCTTTGCTACAGTATTCCGCAGACTAGGGTTTGCTACAGTATTACGGTCTAGGATTTGCAACAGTGCCGCAGACCATGTTTTTAGTATTTAAACAAACTTTAAGATGTTATTTTGAAAACAACCTTTGAAAAATACAATTACGAAATTTTGTGTGAACTTGTAAGTAATTATTTTTAAATTTTTGCATGAACTTAGACTTATCAAAGGTTTTGTAATCCTTTGTGGCGTCATCTCTTTACAGCTTAGGTTCTAATATACTCAGAAACGCACCAAATTACATCCTCGCAATATATAATATCGTTATTAAATATAGTAATAAGTAAGGGTCATTCCCATAGAAGATTGCTCTTAATTTAAACATTATTAACCAAAAATGAACTAAAACTACTCTTAATAAGACACACACACGTAAAGGTGATTGTGTTGTATTATTCAATTTATAAATAAAATAAATGAAGACAACTCAATAAAACTTAAAAATGACAACCAGATTTAAAGAAAACTAAAGAAAATATAATGAGATATATTGGTTAAGAAATCATTCGCCACCACTAGACATGAAGTAAAATAGTTAGAATAATTTTCATATTCTTTTGAAAATAACAACCTTAAAATATAATAAGCTCGATTATTTTGATCTTTCCTTACTGCATCGTTAAATAAAACAAGCTCTCCACTTAATCCATATCCATTAAACAATTTAGAATAAGCTCTCTAGATTTAATTTAACAAAAGCATTAAGAACGAGAAAGATAGGTTGTTCCAAGCAATAAACACACAAGCTCAGTTTATTTAACTTGTGTTATATTCTAAATGCAATTATCAGAAAGCATTCCGCAATCTTTAACTATAATTACTATTCATGTCTCAGAATCTTGATAATTACGGACCAATGACCCTAAACTAGCAATAGAATCAAAATCAAGTCTATCTAATTGGCCATTCTAAATAAACAAGAAAATAATTCATGATATTTAAATGGTAGAATATAAACATCTTTAATAATATATATATATATATATATATAAGATATTTTGGAATTAATGAAATAAAATCATGTTTAGAGTTTTGAAATTTCCTAACCAAAAAGGAAATTAGCCACTCATTCTTGAATTAGTAATCACAAGATTCAATAAAGAAACAATTATAAAATAACAGAATAAAAAGAATAAAGATCAAAACACTTAATTATTGTTCTTGAATTCTGACTTTTACGGCACTTTTCTTGAAATTCCATTGTGCGGCTTGTAATTTTTAATTCTGAAATTTGTGGTTGTTATGGCTATCACAGAAAATTTTTCCTCTCAAAAAATCCTCAAGTTTTGCTCCTTTTATAAAACCCTACTTATTCTTGTTTTAAAAGGATTCTATGAGTGATTAGGGTTAGACTTCTTAATTAAACTAATATTGGTTTTCCTAATTCAAATAGAACTCAAAACATATGAGATATAAGCCCATATTACTATTCATGTAAATAATAATTTAGCCCTCTAAAATAATATTAAATGAGCCCAAAATAATAAACTCAGCCCAAAATCAATCTAATTAATCATCATAATTTAATTGGCTTATTTATTCTATTTAATTTTAGGAGCCAAAAAAAAAAAAATTCGGCTCAATAAGTCTTATGTGCACATCTCTTTTACTCTATTTGATACATTTGATTACTTCTGAAATTCTAATTTTTATAAGCTGAATCTTTTTCACATCGAAATGTAGCTTTTCTTCTCTTTTTGGCGGTTTGTCTCCAAGAATCCTACAAAACATAAAAATAAATAATTAAAAATTAAGAATTTCAAGAAACATGCTAAAAAAAGAAGAGAAATTAATAGGAAAATATGCAAAATTTGGCACTTATCAAATTACCGCATACTTGCTTTTTGCTTGTTCTTGAGCAAAATAAAAAATAAAAAATAAAATAAGCATCCTAGTTACATCACTTTCACAGGTAATCGCGATTACATTTAGTATATGCAACAAGCCTTTAAACCTCTAGGCAGTCCTAGTGGACGAGTTATAGTCTCGTGAGGGGTTTACAGCGATGACACCCACAAACATCATAAATAATTTAAAGGTACAAAAATAAAAATCTAACTCTTTAAATGAGATTTGAATTGATTGGATTCACAAAACTTACATCAAAGATTGCACAAAGTATATAACTCAAAGAAAATATCCAATATTGTCTAAGTTCTTACTTAAATTTGAGGGTTCTCATCCCACATTAGATTTTTGAGTGTGTGTGTGAATCAATTTAATCAAAATTCATTCCTGAAATTTTTCAATATCAACAACTCTTGCCTTAAATCATAAAAAGTAAGTTAAACCAACCTTATCATTTTAATATTTCTAAAACTGACCTTTTAGACACTGACATTTTTATTGCACTTCTTTTCTTATTTTTCTTCTACTATATTTTTTTTTTCAAAAGGAACACATAGTCAGTAGCTTTCACTCTATCCCTTAAGGTACCCTTCTTCCCATGGTAGATTATCCTCTACATACTATTAGTACGTAGGCCCAAATTACTCTAGGATAGTTTCACTCTTAAGGGTTATAGGTAGCTATTTCTGACTATGGAGCCTGTGCGAACTAAATATAATGATTGAGATAAAAATCAAGGTTAATGGTCATTTACTCAAATCACAATTCTCAGCTCAAGCTGTGATGATTTCAAATTTCAAGTCAAAATAATGAATGAATTGATATTAGTGCTTTTAAAGAATCATAGTGAAGATGAATCTAACACAAAAATCAAGTGTAAACAAAAATAATATTTAGATAATATTTTAATTTTCAAAGAGCTATATTTATTTCAACTAGGTTTTTATCATTGGCATATGATCATCAACCAAAACAAAACTCAAAAAGACACATTTATAGGGAAAACAACCAAGACTGAAAAATTTGAACAAAAATTTTAAAATCCTTATAATTCCCCCACACTTAATTCTTACATTATCCTTAATATAAGATTGATTCATCCAACGAGAAGACATAAATGTAAAAAAAATAAAATAAAATAAATCAAATGGATGAAGAGAATAAAGGTGAGAAAAGCAAATTTGTTGTCCATGCTCTCTAGAATTGTGATTTCCTCCATTCATTGGGTTGCCTCCTAATCAGCACTTGGTTTAGTGTCCTTAGCCTGACTTGTACCCTTGTTCATTCATTAATAGACATTGGTTCATAGAGAGGTACCTTCTCCACATTGTGTGTCATAAATGATTCGTAGTACAGCTTTAGTCTGTGTCCATTCACTTTGAACTCTTTTTCCGTCTTCAAACTTCATATTTCTACACCATGCGGAAACACGTTTATAACAATAAAAGGTCCAACCCAATGAGAATGCAACTTACCTGGAAATAACTTAAGGCATGAATGGAATAGAAGAACTTTATGTGTCCAATGATGAAATTCTTTCGTGATATCATCTTACCATGAAACGCCTTGGTTTTCTCCTTGTAGATGCGTGAACTCTTGTAGGCAACATTTTTAACTTCCTCAAGCTCATTAAGTTGAAGTTTCCTATGCTCTCCCGTAGTATCCAACTTTGTGTTGCATTACTTCACTGCCCAATATGCCTTATGCTCTAGTTCAACTAGAAGGTGACATGGTTTACCATACACCAGACGAAATGATGACATCCCAATTGGTGTTTTAAATGCTGTCCTATATGCCCAAAGTGCATCATTAAGACGTAGACTCCAATCCTTTCTATTGGGATTCATATTTTTCTTCATAATAGATTTGATCTTTCGGTTCAACACTTCGACTTGTCCACTAGTTTGTGGGTGGTATGGTTTGGAAACTTTATATGTGATTTTGTATTTCCTTAGCAAAGCCTCAAATAATTTGTTGCAGAAATGGACCCCTCCATTGCTGATTATGGTTCTTGGTGTTCTAAACCTTGCAAAGATGTTAGTCTTTACAAAATCTACAACCACTTTAGAATCATTAGTTCGGGTGGCTTTTGCTTCCGCCCATTTCGACACATAATCAACAGCGAGTAATATATGAAGGAAAAGGTCCCATGAAATCAATGCCCCAAACATCAAATATTTCAATAATAAGTATAGGCATTTGAGGCATTTGATTTCGTGCTCCTGGATTACCTGTTCGTGCACCTAGATTTAGGATAGTCAAAAATATGAATTAGCATGAGTTAGTTATGGAAATTTATTATTGAAAAATTGAATAAATAACCTTAGTTAGTTAAACTTAGTGATAGGGGTAAAACTAATGAATTTTAGAAACTAATTTCACAAATATAGCATTTAAAATATATATATTGATTTATTGAATAGTAGAAGATATGATTTATATATTTTTGATATTAGGCTACGAGAATCTGAAAGAAATATCAAGTTAGGTGAGAGGATCATTAGTGGTAGTGGTTACCCTTCCCTCGTAGTAAATCGTGCATGTATTTTTATTGATTTTGAAATAATATGATATTTGAATATGTGTCTGAAAATAATATGAAAATTGTGGACTTTGAATATTTTATATGTTGATATCAAATTCAAGAAATGATTACTGAAAATGATATCGATGTGTGAATGTTTATGAATGAAAATGAACATATAAAAATGTTTATTCTGACTTGGCCAGATCTCGTGTCAAAGTGGGACTTGCGGGTCATTTAGAATTTTATTTAACGCACAATGCGCATTTCTGTTTAACGTGCAATGCACGTTTCTGTTATAATTTATATGAAGATGTCCGCTTTAAGCGGAACACGTGATCACGTTTTGAATCCCGGTCACCGTGGGTGCAAGTGACACTAACTGACTGAGTCATTCTGAAAATCTTTGAAATATGAATGAATTCATGTGTTATTAAAGAGTTTGAAAATTCATTGATCCGTTTGATCAAATATGATTGCTTTGGAAATAAAATAAATATGTTATGTATCACATCGACATATGAAAAACTTGCATTGTTTACTTACTGAGATTTTATCTCACTCTTTATTGTAAAAATTTTATTTTTTAGAGAATAATATTTATGAAGAGAGAAGGAAGGAGACGTATATAAGTGGTTAAGTGTAGAAGAAATTTTGATTATAGGTAATTAATGAAGTAATTGTAAGATTTAAAACTAGTTATGTAAATAACTATGTATAAATAAGGAATTATGATATAGTAGACAATTAAGAATCATATCTTATTAATACTATTTATATGTAATGATATATCATTATTTAATCATGATTGATTAAGAAAGTATGAAATAGGGTGTGACACTCCGAGCCTAAGAAAGAGGAGTTAGTTGTAGTTGAGTTTGCGGATTACGCAATTAATTGGTAGGATCTATTGGTGACTAATCTGTGGATAAATTATAAGAGGTCCATTGAAACTTGAGTTGAGTTGAAGTCCGTCATGCGAAAGAGATTTGTTCTGAGTCATTACTTTAAAGATCTTTATCAAAAACTCCAGGGACTTACACAAGGGTATAAGAGTGTGGAGTACTATAAAGAGATGGAGTTAGTGATGATGAGAGCTAATGTGGAATAAAATATGGAAGCCACTATAGCACAATTTTTGAGTGGTTTGAATAGAGAGATTGTGAATATAGTGGAACTTTAGCATTATGTGGAATTATAAGACATGGTACACATGGCCATGAAGGTGGAGAGGCAGTTTGATGTGATCTAGACAGTACAAGGAGAACTTAAAGCGGGAGTAGATACTATCAAAAGGAGTGATCCATTACATTTTCTAGTTGAGCCTATTACAAGACAAAGAGCAAAGAAGATTAAGGAGGCAATGGCAGGCCTAACCCAGCTCATGATGGCCGAATGTATTAATTAGATGGGAGGAGCAAATATGCAATATATGGACTTCATAAAGGAAAGTCCTACACTAATTCATTTGACCCAAATATTAGAAGACCAAGCCCAACTATAAGGAAGAGTCCGATCTATGTTTTATGTTTTAAATTATTTCATGTTTTGGTATCATGGGCTGAACTTTAATATTATTTTTTTAAAGTCTATGCACGAAATTAGTTTTATTTTGGTTTAGGGATTATTTTAGTCTTTGCATCCTATTAGGATTTTTTGTGAAAAACTATTTATACATATTATATGTTATTAATGTAAAAAAAAAAACCTTGACTTCAAGTAAATTCGTGTGTTGTGAGAAGAGTAATTCTTTTTGTTCAGTGATTGAACAAATAACTTATCAAATAAGTGATGACCTTTGTGATATTTTTGCTGGCAAAAGACTATCGGAATTCTATAAGGGTTTTCAAAGGCAAGTTCCTTAGGGATTTATGTAAATCTTGAAAGGATTTTATTCTTACAAAAATCACGATTCGAGAGCTTAGCTCTCTTTCGTGGGATTTCTTTGGCTTCATGTTCAAGGGGGTTTCTTGTTAGTTAGTATCAGAGTTTGGCTCCAAGATCAGGTTATTCTATCATCTCTTTCGGAATACCATTGGTTAGCTGCTTAATCGCAAGTTTTGGATCAACGGTTAACTTTCCAGCCTTGGTTTAGCTATTCAGGATTCTATTCACCTTTTTCGTGTTTTTAAAGCATTGTTCTTTGGAGGTTCACATCAAATTTGGTATCAGAGCTGAGGTTCCAACCAGGTTTTTCTATCATCTATGTTTAATTTTGTGTTCGTCAAGTAAAAAAAGAAAGAAAAAAATATTAATGTAATATATTCGGCCTTAATGCACTAACATTCTAAGGTTTGAATATATTATTCTTACTTTATTTTACTTGTTGAATCATTAAATATATATGATATATTCAACCTTAATGCATTAATGTTCTAGGGTTTAAATATATTGTTCCTAATTTTTGTTATTGAGTCATTATAAAAAAACAAAAAACAAAAATTCAATTCTTCAATTTTTTTCATTCTTTTTTTTAATCACCTTATTTCTTGCTTGTCTTTTTTATTTTTTGTGTTTTTCTTGTTTCTTGCATGATTTTCTTGTTTCTTGCTTGTATTTCTTTTGAGTTCCAAAAAAACATAAAAAAAAGAAAAGGGGAGAAAAACCAAGAAATCCATGGACATAAAGAGGAGTGAAAATATAGAGAGTGAGAGGAGAGTCAAATCTGCTTTCTTTGCCCATAAAGAGTATGGGCATGGATCAGCCATGGACAGATTTTGGTCAAGATTCGAAGATAAATCCTTTTGAGGAGTGGGAATGATGGAATCCAATATGCTTCTGGAATCCAAGATGCATCACAAGTTGATTAAGTTGTTCAAGATCCGTTACGAGATAAGAAACAACCTTGGTGCATGTTCTATAAGTCATTGAAGCCCAAGTTCAAGAGTAAAGACATGTAGGCATGTGCTGCCACAATGTATTCTAAATGTGGGCTTGATGTAATTTTATTTAATTATTTTAGATTATATTATTGTTATGTTAATAGGCTAGTACAATTAATTAAATAGATCATAGTTATTTTTATTATTTGTTTTAGCTTGTTTTAGGGTTTCCTAGCATTTAAAGAAAACAAGGATTTTAGATTTTAGAAGTTCTAGTTCAATTAGGACGTATTCCTATTAGTGGGGTACTAGTTCAACTAGGATATGTATTTCTTTTAGTATAAGGGTAATATTAGGGTTTTAGTATTCAAACAATTTTAAGATGTTATTTTATAACAACTCTTGATGAATAAAATTCTGAAACTATATGAGAATTTTTGAATAATTTTTGAGTTCTTAAGTGAACATAAACTTATCAAAGGCTTTGCAATCCTTTGTGGCATCATATCTTTGCAACTTAGGTTCTTAGGACGAGCTTCTCAATGGATTTAGGATTTATAATCTGATCATATTAGTTTTTTGGGTTATGATTCACTTGTTCATGAGTTTTTAGGGTACTACGCCTACGTATTCACATAAGTTGGTATCAGATCTTGGCTCCAAGATCAGGTTATTCTATCATCTCTTTTGAAATATTGTTGGTTAGTTACTTAATAGCAAGTTTTAGGTTAACAGTTAACTTTCCAACCTTGGTTTGGCTATTTGGGGTTCTATTCACCTTTTTCAGGTTTTCAAAGCATTGTTCTTCTTTAGAGGTTCACTTCTATAACAAGGCTCGAAGAGTGTTGAGGACTACCATACTAAGATGGAAATAATAATGATTAGGGCAAATATGGTAGAAGATAGAGAAGCCATTATGGCTCAGTTCTTAAGTGGGCTGAATAAGGAGATTGCGAATGTAGTTGAGCTGCATCACTATGTGGAGTTAGGGGATATGTTATACATGGCAATCAAGGTAAAAAGACAATTGAAAAAAAAGTTTTCATCTAGATATGCATCATAGAGCACTTCTGCTTGGAAGGGAAAGTGGCCTAGTATAGAAAAGAGGGATGGAGGTTATGACAAGTCCAAGACCAAGAGTGATAAGGGAAAAATTAGAGAGTGTTGAGAAAAGTAAGGCTAAAACCGAAAATGAGAGAAGAGCCAAGGTTAAGGCCAAGAGTGAACCCAAGGGAGAGAGGGCCGAGAGTGAGAGATAAAAAGGGGAGAGTGAAAAAAAAAGAAGTTTCTATTTAGGTGAGGGCGAAGTGAGAAGAGCTTTTAAGGCTAGCAAACTCATACTGCTATTAGTCTTCAAAGACACTATTTTTTCTTTACTGACTAACACTAACGATATTTTACTTCCTGTTTCTATTTCTACTCTTTTGTAGTAATTCGATGATATACTCACATAGGCTGATCTACAGAAACAATCTTGAGGAGACGAAGGAACTTCATAGGTAAGTAGAGGAATTGATAGTAAAAGGTTATGTATGTAAAAGTATGAGTCCTTGTATAGTACCAGTCCTATTAAAAGAATTTGAAAAAGTTAAATTAAGTAACCGTTATGAATTGTGCGTGAATAGTACTCTACAACTAGTTTATTTGAATTTTAAAATGTATGCTTTAGATTATTGTACCTAGCTATTTGGTACAAATAAGGAATTGTACTTAGCCGTTTGTATGCTTTAGATTATTGTACCTAGCTGTTAAGTACATATAAGGGGTTGTACTTAGTTGTTTGGAGCTTACCTATATATAGGTAAGCTCTCTCTTTATTTTTAATTATAAAAAAATAACATAACATTTTCACTTTGAACTACTCTTTCTACTTATTCTTAAATTGCAGTATGCAATTATAATTGTTCTTACAATTTTCTACATAAAGTGCAACCGTTTCCACCAAAAATGCTCTTAAATGCTGTATAATGTAACAATCTTTAAAACAAAACACTCTTAAATGTTGTACAATTTCACTGTTTTTTACAAAAATGCTCATGAAACTTTATAAAGTGTTGTTGTTTTCCCCAAATAGGACAAAAATGCAGTTAAAATGATTTAAAACGGAGCCTAAAATACTTTAAAATGTCATTGTCTCTGCCACAAATACTTTAAAGTGCCACGAAACATCACAAACAAAAAAATAATCTAAAATGTTCTTAAATTTCTCCTTTTTTCCAAATACTGCTTTAAATTGTTGTGAATGGTATTTGATAGAAATACTATAAAATCTTTCGAAATGTCAACGCTATTGCAAAAAGTGCTAAAATAATTTCCAATGCCTCATTATTTATGGTCAACAAAACTGTAAAATATTACAAACATCACCTTATACTAGAAAAATTGTCTAAAATATTTTTGAAGTGTCACCGTTTTTGCCAAAAACATTTAAAAATGCAATAAAAAGTTGATGTGAACCCGTAAATAAAGTAGCCTAAAAACCCATGAATAAGTGAATCATAAACCAGAAAGTCAATATGATTAAATTACGAACCCCAGACCCGTTGAGGAACTTGTCTCAAAAATCTATTTTTCTAAGAGATGATGCTACAAAGGATTGCAAAACTTTTGATAAGTCTAAGTTTACACAAGAATTCAAGAAGAATTACTCGCAAGTTCACACAAAGTTTCAAAATTTTTATTTTTCAAGAGTTGTTACAAAATAATATCTTAAAGTTATTTAAATATTAAAACCTTAAAACTACTCTTATACCAATAGGCATGCATGTTCTAGTAGAACTAGAACTCATAATCTACTCTTAATACCCATGTTTACTGTAGCAAACCCACAAAAATAGGCATTGTTTCCTTTAAATATTAAGAAACTTTCTGTCCATCCTTAACAATGCTATACCAATTCTTATAACCATCATGAGTTACATTTTGATTGAATTGTCATGGTCTTCCCAACAATAAGTGACTAGCATGTATAGGAACTACGTCACATAACACCTCGTTACTAAACATCCCAATCGAAAAAGTAATCAATGCTTGCTTCGTCATTTTAATCTTCCCACAATCATTCAATTAAAGTAATCTATAGGGCTTGGGATGTTTAAGCAAGGGTAACCCTAATTTCTCTACTAAAGTGGCACTCACCACATTTGTACAACTCTTATTATCAATGATCATACTACATACCTTATTGTTAACGAAGCAATGAGTATGAAATATGTTCTCTTTTTGCTGCTCCTTATTATTAATTTTAACTTGTGTACTTAATGCACGCCGAGCAACAAGTGTTTCACTCATAGCCTCCAACACAATATGATCATGATCACTAGCATTCTCCAACTCCGGCATCTCTTCCTCTTCACACTCACTTGCGGTCACTACTTCACTATCGTCCCTCATTATTACAACTCTCTTATTCGGACATTGAGAAGCAATGTTGCCTGTCTTTAAACATTTGAAACATTTGATGTCTAGGTTCTTACTAAGTTAAGATTCAATTTTTGGCTTAGGCTTGATAGTCGAATCTTTCATACATTTAGGTGGCTCGAATTTGAGGCTAGGAACAGTCTCATCTCTTCTATCAATTTTTGGTTTCCAAGGTGTACTTGAACCCAAAGTGTACTTCGCTGCCCGTTTCTTCTTTAATTGCCTCTTCACCTTCCTGGCCATGTGTACCATGTTTTCTAATTCCCCATAATACTGAAGTTCTACTATATTCACAATTCCTCTATTCAAACCACTTAAAAATCGTGCCATAGTGGCTTCTCTATTTTCTTCCACATTAGCTCTCATCATCACTAATTTCATCTATTTAAGATAGTCCTCCACACATTTGTAACACCCGCAATTTTAAAAATTTGTAATTGTAGCATATGTAGTATTTAAAAAATTTAATCGAATAATTTGATATTATTTATTTAATTAAAATTTCATGTAATTTAGAATTTTAAGGTATGTGATTGAATTTTGGGCCCAAAATAGTTTTATTTGTTTAGGCACAAATTTAGTTTCATAATGTTAGATTATAAGTGAATTTTGGATTAAAGGAATAGTGCTTCGATTAATTTTGGACTTAATTATAAAAATTTTGAAATATTAAAGGTTATTTTAGAATTTTTAAAAGGGACCAAAATGAAAAGTCTTCAAAGTTTTAGACTATTTTAAGAAATTTAAAAACAATAGGGATTTTGAAATTTGGTGTATCAAATATATCAATTTGGGCATTTCTCCCTGTTCGCATTTGGCTTCTCCTCTTCTCAAAACCCAACAAACTAACCTTTCCCCCTTTCTTAATTTTTGGCTGATTAACTTCAAATTCAGGCAAATTTTCTTTAAATTTCAGTTATCAGTAAGCCATTTAACGCGCTAAAAGCTTGAATTTTAGATTTTGAGTATAAATTAAAATGTAAGTTACTGTTTATTTGAAATTAACACTTAATTTTGCATAAGAAAATCTAGAATTGTGTTGAATTAAAGTAAAAAATGTAGTATTAGGTTGAATTTGTATTGATTGAAGTATTTGTAGGAAGAAATTAAGATGTTTTGCTCTCGGATAACAGTATTTTTGAATGTACTATAGTAACTTCGATCTGCACAGTAACTATTTGCAAGTATCTTTAATCTTTACAGTAACTATTTTCACAGTAAATCCGATATGAACTCTGGTATGAACAGTCTTCTGATATAGTAATCCAGCATAAATAGTATTTTTGCTACAGTATTTAGATCAAAGCTGTATTTGTTTGCTTAGGCAAAAATGTGTAAATTTAGGATAGTCAAAAATAAAATTTAGAATAAATTAGCCATGAGAATACATTATTGAAATATGAAAAATGAAATTAATTAGTTAAACTTAATTAAATACATTAAAATAAGGAATTTAGTCATATTTTACATGAAAATTACATTTAGTGCAATTATATTGATTATTTAAATAGTTGAATTCATAAGTTATGTATGTGTGGTATTAGGTTATGATGATCTAAGAGAAGGACTGAGTAGGCGTGAAGGTTGTTAGTAGGAATGGTTACCTTTTCTTTATAGTAAGTAAATCATGCATACATTTTACTGATTTTGAAATAATATGATATCTGAGCATGTGTTTGAAAATAATATGAAAATTGAGAATTTTGAATGTTTTATATGCTAATATCAAATTCATGAAATGTTTGTTGAAAATGATGTCGATGTATGAATATTTATAAATGAAAATGATTTTATGGCTCTAGTCATTATTAGTTGATGCTTATTCTGATTTGGCTGGGTCTCGTATCAAATGC
This sequence comes from Cedrela odorata, assembly GCA_035584115.1. NCBI lineage: Eukaryota > Viridiplantae > Streptophyta > Magnoliopsida > Sapindales > Meliaceae > Cedrela > Cedrela odorata. Next base: position 1,061 of record JAXCLQ010054436.1, on the reverse strand, counting down.
GGGACTAGTGAGTTATTCAAAATTCTGTTTAAAGTACTACGCACGTTTTTGTTATGTTTGAAATGGAAAGATTGTCCGCTTTAAGCGGAATACGTGTTCACTTTTTAGATCTGTGTCACCGTAGGTACAGATTAACTAACCAACTGAGCCATTCTGAAAATGTTTGAAATATGAATGAATTCTTGTGTTAATTGATAGTTTAACAATTCATTGATCCGTTTGTGCAAATATTATTGCTTTGAAAAGAAACTAAATATGTTTTGTATCACATCGATATTAGAAAAAATTGTATGATTTACTTATTTAGATTATATTTTACTCTTTATAGTAAAAATTTTATTTTTTAGAGAATAGTACGTAGAAGTGACCAAGAACAATTGCAAGGTTATTTAAGTATAGATAAAAATTTTGGTATATGTATAATTAATAGAGTAATTATATGTGTGAGATCTAGTTATTTAGATAACTCATTGTACGTGGAAGGAATTTAAAAATTGTAGACATTTAAGAATTATGTAATAATAATGTTCTTTGTATGAAATGATGTAACATTATGCAATAATGATTGATTGAATAAGTATGAGAATGTGGTATATTACAAGAGAGGTATCAGAGCCCAATAGCTTATTTTAGAGAGAATCTAAATGAATCAAGGAGACGGTATAGCACATATGAAAAGGAATTTTATACAGTTGTTAGGGCCTTAAGTCATTTGAGTCATTACTTAAAGGCTAAACAATTTGTTCTTCATTCAGACCACCAAGCCTTGAAGTTCATCAATGGGCAACACAAGTTGAATACAAGACATGTTAAATAGATTGTGTAACACCTGTGATTTCCTTTGTAAATGTATGAGCCTATATTTTGTAAGTTTGGAAAATGTAATAGACATGAAGGGTAGAAATGAAAATTTTATGGTTAACAAGATCATTTTTGAAATTTTAGATTATGAATTAAAATAAAATCTAAGTGACCTAAGAATATATATATATATGTATATATATATATATATATATGTTTTGGGCCTAATTTAGTACTGTATATGCATTGGGTTTAATTTA
>JAXCLQ010054415.1:0-17944 GCA_035584115.1 Cedrela odorata | reverse complement strand
TGCTCATGTTCCTCTTTTGACTTAAAGTAAAATAAAATATCATGTACAAATACCACTACAAATCGAATAAGGTACGGATGAAAAACTCTATGCATCAAATCCACAAATACTACATGAGCATTTGTTAATCTAAATGACGTCACTACAAACTCAAAATATTCATATTTAATACCGAATGCAATCTTCAAAATATTTTCATCTATAACTCTCATGTAAAACATATTTAAATTTGATTAAGCAAACAATTAATAAAATCACTACGTGTAAATTTAAAAAATTTAAGTGTATGTGCTTAAATACTTTTCTTTTTTTAAAATTAAAATTATCTCAATTGCTTATAAACAACTACCTAACCAATCGGTCGCTTTATACCTTTATTGATTTGTTTCGTTCTTAGAATCACATTAGAATCACATCGTAAATAGAATTAACAATAATATTTATTAACGCAAATCACAACAATTAGATACTCCGCGTACAACAATTTCACAATCTATAACTAAGAAAATAAATATAATTCTAAGTCTGTTGCAAAAGTTATCTAACTTGAGGATGTTCCCAAAGTCCGAGGATATGGATTACTGCAGATTCATTCCCGTGGAAAAATAAAATCACATGTTGACATTGGCAAATGAAAATCAAGGCTCCTCTGCATGGTGCATTTGGCAGCAAGGGACTTCGCAATCACACTGCACAGAAAAAGGACATAAAAATAAAAATAAGGATGGTGACATGACCCCCAGGAAGAGAAAGGGAATAACTCTACTATGAAAAAATTTTGGTTTTGAGATGAGCCCGTTAACTGAACTAATCAGAAGATAGAAAAACCCCTGATCATTCTGTTCAAATTAATAGTAGTGGCAAGTGCTTGACATAAGTGGCAGAACAATAATCATGCAGCAATGATCTAGCGTCGCCATAATAGACATCAGGATGTTACATCCTAAAAATGAATTCACCTTAGTTAAATGAGATGGAAATAGGCAAACGAATTACACAAAATTTTCAACATAACTATTCTGGTAGTGTACTCTATTTTACCATCGACTGATGTGAATTTAATTGTTAATATCAATTCCACATTAAATCAATTTTGCTGCATGGCATTATAAAAAGTTCAACACTGAAATTCATACATTACAATTTCCAACAGATGAAAACAAAAGCGAAATTCAATGATATCAGTGATCAATTAAATATACCTTACATATGGGCAATGTAACTAGGATCTTGGTTCACCTACATCCCCTTCTAAGTTCTACCTCTACAATCCTCAATAGAGTTACTCCACTTCTAAAACTGCCAATCTCCATATCATTGCTCCCCAACACCAGAAACCACTTCCCCCTTCATGTATTTGTGCAAACTTAAAATAACTTCTCATTATAAACAACCTGTGGATCCTTATTAATCAAAACTCCATTCTCGTCATAAGCGTCCTTCAAAAACACCGCCTAGTTCATCTCTGTCCCGGCTAAATAAAACGTCCAGGGTTGCTTCTTAAACATCTCATATGTCCGCTTAGTCAAGCTAAACTCCTCCTTAAACTCCACCTTAAACTCCATTATATTATGTATACTCGCCCTCTTCTCAAGAGTCAAACTCAAGAACTCATGCACAACACCTACCCTATACTTCTCTTCCCCCAAACTCCACATATCCGACTTCCACCCATCACTATAAGGCGAACTAGAGGCAATGTGTTCAACAAGTTAAGCTTTTTTGTATAACTCTCGTCCAATCCAAAACTTTCCCGTACTTCACCGGAAACTTAAAGGCTTTGATGACCTTATACTCATTAACAATAAACTCCCTCTCTAACTCACTCACAGCCAAACTCGGATCTCAGTTAACCAATTCAAGAATCCTATTGCCGTCATTTTCAACTACAATTCAAATAAATTCCGGGTACTTTGCCACTCAATCTATGAAATCATCAGAAATTCGAAATAATAGCCTATTATGATAAATTTTGCTTAAAGGAATTCTCTTTGCTTTTGAAATCATCAATAATTTTCTGACCTTATTAACCCTGTCGGTTTACATCGTGTCCATAATCGATTCTCTTCTTACAACAACTGCTCCGCGAAATCAGTGAAGCAGAGCCACATTTTGTTACCCACGTGGCGGTAGATTTCGAAGATTAAAGGATGGCGTTGAATAGACTTGACGACTTTGCGGCAGCGGGGAAAACCAAGCTCGCGGTGGAGCTAGCTGGCATCTTCAAGACGGAGGACATGTTCCGGCTGTTTGGAGAGGAATTCTTTTGATTTAGTTAGGAATCAGAAGACAGAGTCGCGATTGAGGATGGATTAGAAGTGACGGATTCGAGCCGTGTCGGGCTGGACGGGCCCGGTTCGGCGAGAATCGGGCTTTTTACGTTTTCTTCGGAACGCAAATTAGGATTTGGAAGGGGAGGTAATAGTGTCAGGTCTAGGGTTTTAGCAAAGTAGAGGCGCCAAGCCATGAAAGTGGAGTTTGGAGTTCTAATCGATACTCAACGGCAGAGTAATTTGTTTTTGCGTTGGGGGATATTTATAGTGTTGATCGTGAAGCCCAACGGTAATCAGGCATTCGGCGCCAAAAAGAATGATGAATGGCACACAGTCATTCAATATGACGACTTCGAAATTACAGAGGACCGTTAGATAAGATAACTTTGAAAGTTTGACTGGGTCATAAAAAATATGAAAATAAAAAGGGCGTCCGACCTGCCGGATTCGAACCAGCGACCTAAGGATAGCTTACAGGCTTTCTACCGACTACAGTCCTCCGCTCTACCAACTGAGCTAAGGTCGGATTTTCACGTTGTTTGGAAATAAAAATATATAATAAATTGATTAATAAGCTCTATTATCACTAATGTTTAAAATAATACTATATATACATATACATATATATATATATATAGAATTAGTTAATCATAATAATGAGGAAGAAAATTTAAAATACGTTATCGTAAAACTGTTCCACTTTAAATATTTTTTTTCATCTTAACTCAAACTTTGTTTCAAATTTTTGACGTTTGCCACCCATAAAGTTTTTATTTCCTTCATTATCTCACATTACATCTATTTATATAGAATTAGAGAATTCTGGGGTTAAAAATCTTAGATCCAATCATATATTTAAATGTCATAAACTTGCAAGTATTATTTCCAACTTTCAAGTACATGCACATCGTCAAATATACAAATAATGTAATCAACCTTTGGCTTGAACATAGCTACCTCCATTCAATAAATGCTGAGCAAGAGCACGAAAACGACAAAAAATGACGAAAAGAACTTCTCTTGACATGAATGAACTGACCTGATTTTTATTTACCACAGCAAATAATCCTCTTTCTGTAATCATCTTCACAATCTTAATCATGTAGAAATGTATAGTTATAATAAATAAGACATCACATCAAATTTTTTAATCTAATCCTATACTTCTCATTTGAATGGCGCCTGAATTTCAGTAATTACATGCCCCCATGTATGCCTTACGGCTCCATAGGAACTGTGGTTGGTTCCACCAAGATTCATTTGTTTTCCTCTCCTCTGTTTTCTGCTTTCTTCTTTCTGTTTAAAATTTCTGGTCTCCCCTTTTAAAGGTGGAGTTTTATGGTGATTAAATAAACATCCATTAAATGAATATAAATATCATCATCAAATTTCTCGAGGCTTCCTTCCAGAACTCTGAATTAGTTTGCTTGTCTCTTGAAGAAAGGTTTCTGGCAGATAAGAAGTCTCTCGTCACTGTTACTCTCAATTTCAATGACTCGTGCATCCCACTTCAGTCTAGTTGTTAGAGCTCTTGCTGATTCGATAAGAGGAGCTGTGTCACGGATTATTACCCAACCCTGCAGCAAAAACTGTTATTATAATGCAAGGAAATGATGGCCCAAAAGAGGAAATATCACACAGCATTTTGTTAAGACTTCTTAGCAACAAGCACGGGGTCAATAATTTATTTCAGGAACAATGCACGCCAATCATATATCAAAAAAAAAAAAAAGGGAAATTAAATTGAGGTACCTCTGGACGGAGTATGCGGTCTATCTCCGTGAATATATCAAGTGTGGAGCACCTGTACTGACGACTGGTTTCAAGTGATAGAAGTCCTTCAGCATGCACCAAATCATATGTTCTAGGGTAGGTGGGGAATGCTTCACACCTGAACAGAGTAAGAATCATAACTTTATGCATGATCAAACATTTAATCATGTCTTCAACATCTCTGAAATTAGAAAAATACTATATTTAATGTTTAAATCTATTTTGGTCACTTTGTCTAAGAGAGAATGCTTCATCTGTCCAAATGGAACACAAATTAGCATATAGATCATCAGTCTCCGTTACGAGTTCTCCAAATAAATAGGCTTACAACCGGTCATTGTTTACAATTGAGGAACCTCAACAACCAAAATAACATGACATGAGATAGGATGAATTTCAGATTCTTGATAAGTAAGAAACCATAACATAAATGGATAAATTAAAGGACATTAAAAAAATATATATGCAAATGGAAAGTCGACTTACCAATCATGCAATACACCCACAAAGCCCCTGTCAAGAATCATCGGAAGGTAATTGGTTCCAATTGTTGGGACCACATTCATGACCCAAACAGACTTCCCTTTCTCCAATAATGCATAGTTGAAGCCACCAAAACGAGCATTCATGTCTAGCACATTTCTGACCATGTTATAAGGTGGTGAAGGATCCTCATCACCAGGTCTCTTTGGATGATCTGAAAATATTATTGGTGACAGAAGAGACCAATAGTTATTGATTGCTGTTTTCCAATTTTCAGTATCCTCAGTGAACTCTTCTGGGTGTACACCTGTTAAAACATTAAAAGTATACATCTAATTAAACAAGCCAGAGAGTATAAAGGGAAAAACATTTTCATACAATGAAATGCTTTTTCTAATCATGTTGTTTTAACAATCTGAAAAGCATAACAATTACCATATACAGCAAGTTCCTTCTTGTTAAAGTTAGCCCTAGAGGGCCAGGTTCTCCTCTCTTCAATAGGAAACCATCGGCGGCTTTGTGTTCCCCCTATACAGGCTTGGAGAGGTCGATAATATGGTGACTCAACATCATGGCCTTTACTGCAGATGGAAGGGCCAGAACCAGGCTTCCTAGACATACAACCAGTAGGTATCAAAATATAGGACCACCTAATATTCTCAAGTACTAAAGGATCACCATTGTGAAAAACATATGTATTCAATTCAGCATGATTACATTTCAAAAGATTAATGGTCATGTAAAAGTACATAAATAACTATTATTGCTGCCTCACCTAGAACTGTAACAACTCGCTTTACTAGTCTTTTTCCATACAACAGTTTCATCTTGCTGTGACAACAACTCCCAGCAGAGTTTTTCTGCAAAATCACGAACAAAGTTCCACCTTTTCTGATTCTCCTTCTTGCGAAGAAAACCCTGAGGATTTGTAAGTGGTGAAGTCCAAACAAAGTATCCACCAGGCTTCAAAACTCTGTCAACCTCGATTAAGAGAATTCCATCTGTCCCACATAGCAGCAAAGAAAATAAAGGTTACTTCAATTCAAGGATTAAACAGGCAGACATAAAGGGTAAAAGCACAAATAAACATTCAGAGAACAAGAATGACATGGACTATTTCTTTGTGATACAATTAGAACAAATGACCAATAACAATAACTGCAAAAGACACTGGGTTAACCAAAAAGCCAACATGAAAGCTTTTAGAAGCTTGTCTAACAGAGGACTACAACAACCAACTTGAGCAATTGATTGAAATTAATAGTTAATTCAATTGATTGAAATTAATAGTTAATTCAAATGAGTATATCACATCAGATTATTTATAAGCACAGCATATATATCCTCTCTAGTAACCTCAAATCTCTGCATAGCGGTGATAATCCTTATTCAGAAACTCACCACTTAAAAAATAAAATAACAGGATGTGCAGTCTTAACACCACCTATTATCCAAGTAAACAGCAAACATCTAAAATAATAGGCATTAGTATATTTAATTATTAACACCCTAGATTATATCAAGAATTATTTTCCACTAACTTTTGACATTTACCTTTTTGGTCCCAGTCAATGCCACAGCCTGCACAATGCAGCATGTCAAAAGAAAGTGATGGATATAGCAACTGCTTTGATGTAAAAGACCCAATCATTGCAGGAAGCCCCCTTTCAAGTGTTAGTTGAACTTGACTACCCGAGGACTCATAATTTGCAATGCACATTGTTAAGATCTGTTTGGAAGAGAGATGTGCTCCAAAGCTACCGTAACCACATCCTATATCCAAGATAGTTCTTACCTGCAAAATTTAACTTTAACATTTACTCATCTTGAGCTTTACAATGAGTATGCTATCACCAAAGTTAATATAATTCAATAAGAGTCAATTTAGAAAAAGAAAAATAAAATGGACAGTATCAAACTGAAAAGAACATATTTTTAGCAGGTTTCAACATGAAGTAATAATACTTACCCCAGCCTGTATGAAATTAGATTCATTTTTCAGCCCAATCATTTCCGCAATCTGATGTGAGTAGTCTTCAATTCCATCAAACATTTGGGAGGCTGAACGAAAGGAAATCTGATCTTCCTCCAACATCATCATCCTGCAACCACCTGATATTAATAAATAGACTGAAATGGACAAATCAAACTGAGAACTTGCTAATAAAAGAAATCATTGCTAACCTCTTGGTCAAGCTGCCAGAGGAAAGTACCTCCTGTCCTGTAATTTTAACATTTGCAACCCAGATAACATCTCTTCCAGTTGGCCACCTAAGTGGAATCCTATAGTTTACAGGTGGGAGAACTAAACAATTCTGCTTCAACTCATGTCCACAGTGTCGATCAAACTCATCACCATTAGAATAACCCAAAGCAAGATTCTGTGTATCGTTAAAGCAAGGAACATAGTTTTCATACTCCTGAGAACAGAATTCCATATCTTTTGACCTCGAAGAACCAAGAGAAATCTCCCCAATATCCCACAAATCTGATACAAGTTGCTCTTGAAGCCTCCTATAGCCATGAAATATGTGACCTCGGGATGAGGTTGAAATTGAAATTGTCCACCAGAACGATCCAGTAAGAGCCAGAATTACAATCATAACTAAACTGAACTTCAAAAATAGCATTGTCAAGTTGTGCCGGCTTCTTGGAGTTCCAGAGCTGAAAGGATCATAAGCAAAACTATTTTCACTAACAGCATATTTGGAAGGAGAACTAATGTTATCATGGAAAAGAAACCGAAAAGGAGACCTCAGGGCTAAATAGCTTTGATCAGCAGAGTGATCTTTATCCAAAAATGCCTTGTCCGTTCTATCTTTCATATCAGAATCCCATGAATCATGGCCATTCCCGGAGATCCGCATACCTGATACACCTCTCTGGAGAGGCCTTGACATTTCTTATAATCTGGAATCCCCAGAACAAAAAATTGAAGAAAACAAAAGAAAAATTTATAAATAGCAAACAAATGAAATCAGTAATCTAACTTCTTCACTTTAAACAATGAAATTTCTGCATTAAAACGAGTAAACTTCTATAAAGAAGGATCTCCTGAGAAGTTTTCCTTTAAACGCGCTAAACCCAGAAATATTCTTCACTCAAGATTTATTTAATTCTAAAATGGTTGGATTAATAATCTAGGAAGTGAGAACATAAGAAAATCGTATCACAGCAAAAGATCAGTCTGCGGTTTATGATATTAGATCCCTTAACAGAACATTGAACGATTTCAAGAGTAAACCCGGAAGGGAAAAGGAGGCTGAAATTTAGATTTAGAGAAAACGAAGTGCTCAACGACGTCGAATACACTTCAAAACAACAAAATATTAAAAACTCTTGTAGTAAGGAACAAGTTCATCCAGTGAAATTCACTTCAAATTATTTCCTACCACTAAAATCTAAGCCTAACCCAGAAAAATAAAATAAGCACGAAGTCATTTCAGATCAGTACACAGTCGAATAAGGAAAGCAAAAAAGAGAGAACATAACGTATCATTCGACAAAGTGAATAAAAGAAAAAAATAAATCCTGCAAAAGCGAAACAGTGCAAGTAACAAATTACAGAAGAAAACACTACCTCAAGTGAAAGTAGTATTGAAGAAAATAAATAGAGCAAGAAACAGAAGCCCAGAAAATCAGCAGAATTTCATGGATGGTTGGTAATGGATTAGGCCACAATAACACCCTTTTGTTGTTTCTTGTCAGTCGTCGATGACTTGACGTTGTCTTGTTTAGCTCCGATTAGCTCTCGCAATCTCTCGAACTTCTCTGTGCTTGAGCGAGAAAGTGAAAGAAGAAATTTTGTACCGATCCAATCACTACAAAACTCGTGAAAACTGTAAGCTATCATCTGGTGTATATATAGATATATATATATATATATTAACGAGGATTTTCACATACATAAATAATTAAATTAATACAAGTATAAATGAAACCACCATTAAAACCATAAACTCCCTCTACTGCAAGCTTTTTAAGTCTCCTACCCTCACAGTAATTTTCCTCAGGAAAAATAACTACGGCCAACGTAATTTCCTAGAAACAGATCTATCTTAAGTATTTACTGTTGTCTCGGTAAATAAAAAATTGATAGCTTGGTTTTTTAATTTGAACTCTAGAAAGGATGAGGATTTACTTAGCACCGTCAAGTGCGTAAAATTTGTAGATCAGAGGCAAACGGGGTAGGAGACACACACAACATTAAACACAGAATTTTAATTTAATACTCTTGTTAATTAATTAATTATAAGATCACATTTTGCACTTGCATCGAAATTAACAGACAAAAATTATGTATTATTTTAATTTTTCCCATTAAAATTTAGTAATGACGGTGCTCTTGACTCTTCTCTTTGGGGGTTTAATTTGAATCAGCATATCTGAGGACAGATTTTCATCCCCTAATTACTGACGGTAATCATTCCTAGGCCAGGCTCAGAGTTAACAAGGTCCAAATTGTAAATTATTAAAATAATTAAAATAAAATAAAAGTTTTGTGAGCCCTAGGGTGGACAAAGGATGATTCTGTTCAGAGCCAGGAGGGGAATCTCGTTACATGCTTCTTCTGCTCCTTTGCACCACGAGCTTTGAGGGTATTTTCGTCATTTGTAATCCTTTCTAAATGACGTGGTGGGTTTTGATTGGTGAAGGAATGTATTGGATCAACCCTCAAAAACAAAATTAAATTAAAACCAATAGGACGACGACGCAAGTATAAAAAATATTAAATTCATGGATAGATCGAAAGGGAAGGCGACAAAAGAGAGACGAGAAATATATAATTAAATATATATATATATATATATTTATTTTAAAATGTTTGAGTTCACATGAGATGATGAGACGACGAGAATCAATATTGCACACTTGTAATTTCAATAAAAATTAGGGGTAAAATGTGGGGCCCATGTTTCCGCGTTCCTCTGTCGGTGAGATGATGTGGCGGCTGCAAATGGACCGTTTAGTTTGTGTGTGATGCAGTGACTGACGGTGCTAAGTTGTAAACGCGGAGATGAATTTTTGCAGGGAAGCGGGAAGAAAAATTGACCAAGCCCCGTTTTCACGATAACGGGTTTCGATCGTGTGGGGCCGAGTGTATTTTGTCATGGATACATGTAGCAAACAAGTGGTACCGTGTGATCGGACCTGCCTCCACCGGATCAGATTTCTAATTTTATCTTTACTTGAACATTTTTTTTATTTTTATTTTTAATTTTCCCTTTTAGTGGGTTGGGTTTTAATTATCAAACAATCAATGTTTGATGAAATTGACTAAGCAAAGCAATAACGATGTTAAAAGTAGTGAATGACACGAACGCACGTATAATAATACAATTCAAATGAAATTCGATTAGATGTACATGAAAGTGTGTGGATTTCAGTGAGAATAGTTTTGTAACCCACTACCACTAAATTGTTGTGGTAGAGCATCAAAATTGAACATTGTTGGCCGATTGTGATAATTCATGGCACATTTTGGGGATTAATAGCAAAGGAAAGGATGTTCCAAGTCAATCCATGCCATTTTGTTGACTTAATATTCTTCTCGAGCTTGTAAATCACTAGTTTGAATTATATACTTCAAATTTGTAAGGAAGAGAAGTTATAGCCATTCATTTTGATATGTCATGCAATGGCCCGCTATTCTTACTTAATTCCTTAAAAAGAGCCACCTTGTCCTGCCCCGCAAACAAGTAGTTTTGGCAAGACATAACATTTACCTCCGTACCTAAATTTCAACCACCATACGATTTGCACTGGCCATTATAGATTTCAAGCCTTTTTGCATGATATGCAGTGTTTGAAGAATATACAAAAACAAAAGCTGCCATTGTGGGGCTGCTTCCCGCATTGCACTTATATCATTAATTCATCTTGGCTTATATTATTCTATTCCACATTCCTTCATTGTTATTATTCTTTTTATTTAATAACATTTTAATCTCAAAAGAACTTGTAAAAACTAATTGCACCGTCTCTTTGTCATCGTATTATTATTAGATCACATAATATCATATTTAATATTGTGCATGAATAAGTAATTGAATAATTGCATCATAATACTATAGAATTTATTGATGCTGTAAAATTTTTCTTAGAATTCATGCACCAGACTTGTCCTATTTACTTGTTGGATTGTTGTTTTACTTAAAATCAGAAAAGATATTAGGGATAAAGCCTGTAATCGAGCAAAAACCCTCCGAAACTTAAGTTATAAAATTTTTTATTGTGACTGTTTGAGAGAAAATAATGGCAGTAATTTGATAGTTAAAACTTCATGTATTATATCTATCGTACTTGGTTGTTTTATGTTTACCTTTTATAAGCTATTTCGTTCTACTACCATCATGTCTTTTAAGCTCATTAATATTCTAAAGAATTATGAAATTATAATCCCAAATTTATTGGTATTCTAAGAAATCATAGAATCATGATATTTAATTATTCGATTTTTAGAAGATCATGGGATCATAAACCTTATTTGCAAAATACAACTATCAGGCTATAAATTCTCCCTTATCTTTGAAAACATTCGAGAAATTTGGACTTTTCAAGGGTTACAAATAAAGCTAATGAGAGGTTTCAAAATCTTATATTTCATCTGAAACATTCTTCTTCAATAAAAAATAGTATCGAATTCTGATAACTTACCTGAAACCCTTATTATATTATATTTGAAACTTTTATTAGGAAAAGAAGTATCGAGTTTTCACGTCTAAACCGATATATTTTATTGAACTTAGAAAGTCTTGGGCCACGTAACACCTGAGATTTTCATTACGTTATAGTCGAGATCTTGTTAACTGAGATAGGTCTCAGATTCCACTTGCCTTTGGTGAGACATTTGCTAGTGGCTAAAGTTTTAGCACTGCGTCATTCCTAGTGGGCCCAAAACCTATTGAACTTCATTAGTGCTTTGGGTATTTTTTCAAACATTAAGCACCTCAGTTTTTAGTTAAAAATTAATTTTTGACAAAAACTAAAGATTTTGATTTGAACGAACTCCACCTGTCTTTTCATTCTTTAAACGAACAACTGTCCTTCACATGCCAATTTTAAATATTGATTCGAACTGAATTGATGATGTAAAACTTGAGTCTCACAAATCAGTCTTCTACACTTAATCCTTATGCATAACTTAGAAAAATTTATGATAGCATAAATAAATAACTTGAAAGATCTGACTTGAACTAATAACATAAAACTTGAGTCTCTCAAGTCAATCTTCTGAACTTTTTTTCCTTAGAATTAAACATTTTCATACATGAACCACATAGATCCTAACACGTCCTAAGCTCAAGGTTTATACAGGTCTTGGATATTATTACTCTGATATGAAGTCATAAAAAGTAGTCATCTAGGAACCATTAAACCTGAGATTAAGCTCAGAACTTATTCGAGTTCTAGATAATATTACTCCGATGTAAATAAAATGTAACCATTTCAGAATTGTTCAACTCTTATACTTTCTGAGGTCAAGCTTAGAACTTTATTCTAGTTTTGGATAATATTACCTTAAGATGAATGAGATGTAATCATCTAAGAACCATTTCACTCTTATATGTTATAAGGTCAAGCTTAGAATTTTATTCGAGTTTTCGATAATATTATCCTGATATGAATGAGACGTAATCATTTGGGAACTATTTTACTCTTATACGTTCTAAGGTCAAGCTTAGAACTTATTCGAGTTTTGGATAATATTACACCTAGATAAATAAAACGTAATTATATGGGAACCATTTCACTTTTATACGTCCTGAGATCAAGCTCAAAACTTATTCGAGTATTGGATAATATTACCTCAATATCCATAAAACATAATCATCTAGAAACTATTTTACTCTTATACGTCATAAGGTCAAACTTTGAACTTATTCGAGCTTTTGATAATATTACCTTAGGAATTTGCCTATCTCAACTTCAAACGCATACTTTTCAAGGTTTAACTTCATGTCATATTTTTTCAAGTAAGAGAAGGTATCTTCCAGATGTTTTGAAAGCTCTCAATGACTTAGTAATTATATCATCAAAGTACACTTTTATAGTAAACTCAATCAAGGGTTTAAAACTTGATTAATTAATTTCTGGAATGTAGCCCCCACATTTTTCAATCCAAAAGGTATAATTTTATAGTAATATAGCCCTTGGTCAGTTATGAACGCGTTCTTCTCCTGATTTGGTTAATGCATTCTAACTTGATTATACATTGATAATGCATTCATAAAGCTCATAACCTTATGTCCTACTGTTGAATTTATCAATTTGTCTATTTTAAGAAAGGGAAAGTTGTCTTTTGAACAGATTTTATTCAAGTTGGTGAAGTTGACACACATCCTCCATTTTCCATTCGACTTCTTCACCATGACCACATTTGATACCCATTCTGGGTAATGTACTTTCCTAATAAACCGAGCTTTCATTAACTTCTCCACCTCGACACGAACTATTTCCTTTCTTTCTACATTAAACATCTATCTTTTCTACTTCACAGGCTTGAACTTGAGATCATTTGCAAGTCAATGAGAGATTATTCTAGAATTAATCCCTAGCATGTCCTCGTGCGTTCATGCGAATATGTCCATATGTTGTCCCATGATCTCTCTGAGCACAACTTTTTGTTCTTTAGGCAAATGTGACCTAATTTTAACCCTTCTTTCTGGAGTCTCATTATTTAAGACTACAAACTCCAATTTCTCGACGGGTTCCACTATTAGCGGCATACTACCCTGACCCGGTTTCTTACTTAAGCTCTCCATTATCCATCCTTGCTTTATATTCTCATCCCTGGTCTCTAAACTTTCTTCTAAAAGACATATTAAAGCATTCTTTTCAACTCCACAATTTCCTCCACCAGCATCTAGATTTGCTTGTCTTTCTTTGCATATTTTCTTTCATTGCCCTTCAATCTTTGGAACCATTGGACGTCTTCTCCATCTCTTCTTTTAAGGGAATTTTGACGTGAAGAAGAAGTTTCTGAATGGGAGCTAAGATTCGCGTTACTAGAAAGTGGTTGCTGATAGTTGCGATTAGGGTTAGCTGCAGTTGTTTCTTTGAGGGAATTACCTTCCTTGTTTTCTCTCACTGTTGTACGTTCGTGTTACTTCCATGGACTTTTTTCAACGTCATTGTTGTTTTACCTTTTTCTTCATTCCTCTGATATCTCTCCAGAATTCTGTGCACTAAGACTATCCTCTTTTTTTGTTTGATTGCTATATCACCTAAAATTAAAAAAGATATCAAGGGTAAAGTCGGTGACCTTACAAAAACCTTTCATTATTTAAGTTAGGGTTTTACTTTTGCGTGTATTTTGAGAGAGAATTATGTAACGACTGAAATTTTACGTAATTGTTACAATAAAGTTTTGGAGATCGGAATAAAATTTTTCTAAACTTAAAAGATTAATAATTTAAACCCTATAGTAATTTAAATCATTTTAGTTTTTTTTTTTTTTTTGGGGGGGGGGGGGGGGGGGGGGGGGGGGGGGGGGGGGTTGAGAGGGAAGAAGAGAGAAAGTGTACATGCATAATATGGTTATTATGTATTCATTTATAACTGTAAATTCTAATAGAAGCCATGTATTGTAGGTCGACAACCGAAATAATCGCCGAGCCCGTTTTGAATTGGACTAACCAATTCCTAATAGTGAGTAGATGGTTCTTTTTCGATGATTATTTGAATTTGATGTTGAAATGCATATGTTGGAAATTTACGTAACTCCTTTAGATTTGCTTTGGTTATTACTCTATGATACTTGTAATTATGATGGTTATTGAAATGATTTTTAAAAAATGTTAGTGAATGTGTCGAGTTACGTTGAGCTTAGAAATTGTGAATTTATGAATTGTGATTTAGATTTTGATCACTGCTTTGTAAATTTATGCCTATTATAAATATGATAGCGGTTGTCGATGATGTTGACAATGTGGTGGAATATGGTAAATTCATGGATTATGACATGAGATTGGATAGTTATGTTTTCCAAATAGTTATTGAAACTTAATAATGAAATACATGTGAAAAAGAACCTGATTAATTTCTTAAAGTTGTATTAGTCATTGTTTTTTATAAAATTGTGTCTATGATAATCATGTGAATGATTTTTGGAAATGTTAATAAAGTGTTGAGATATTGTAAAGGTATAAGTTATGATTTTGGTTGTGTTTTATGCACAAGAAATGTACAATCAAAGTGTAAATGATGTATGGAATTGGTAAGAGATGAGTTTGTGATGTATGTATGCATTACATTTGTAATTGGTTGATTTTGGAAAAAATAGTTGTAGTAATGCCACATATATAGTAGTAGATAAGCTGATTTTATGGTAGTATTTTGGCTATGTTTTATGCAAGAAAGGTATGAAATTAAAGTGCTAATCATGTATGAAAATAGCGTCTAAGTTGTAGAGCTAAAACTTGGTGAGACGAGGCAATTTTCTAGTATGTTGGAATTTCTAACTTAAGCTTAGTATTTTGTTTATAAAATAAATTATAGACTTCAAATAAATAAACTGTTAAATTCTAAGAAAATTAGAGACGGTAACGAGTGACATAGTAAAAAATTAAAATTTTTCGTGATAAGGTGAGCTTTTAGAAATTTTAAAAACTTGGTTGCCCTGTATGATATTTCAAGTGTTAAAATTTTCTAAGTAGTGTGCAAAAAACCCGAACAAAATATTGTTTCTGACATCCGATTTTAGCGCCATAAAATTTTATAAAAACTAAAAATATAAAGGATCAATGTATTCAAAAATCAAATCATTTCATGCAGAGATGAATTCTTAGTAAAAGTCGGAAGTCAGTTGCCCTATTTTGGGGTTGCACACTGTCTTATTCTGTGCAGTGTGTAGAGATTCGTTTATAACTCGAACATTCAGGTTTAGAATCTGAATTTGTAAACTAGACTTTGAATCTGTAAACTAGACTTATAAGGGATGAACATATTAAAAATTAGACTTAAAATTTATTGTCGGTTTATCCTAGCAAAAATACGAAGTTACTTCTGTTCAGTGAAGAGTTACATAAAGAAATCGTAAAAATGAATTTTGATCATTTGACTTGGGTAACTTCAGCCCAAACTCTGTAGCAATCTAAAACGTCTAAGTTTTTATTGAAGTGTAGTGTTCATACATAATATACTTGATTCATATATGAACTTAATAGGAATATGTATTTGTAGATCGTCGATTAGACTGACCGCTTGGTTAAGCATAAACCTGTGAGTGGATGTTTCATTTTTTTTTTCTCAAATTTATTGTTTAAGCATTATGTTTGAAATATGGATACTTTATTGCTTGAAATATGCATGCTTGGAGACTTGTTTAAACTATTTATCAATGATTGAGAAAAATCACTTGTAAATTGATGAACTTACGAGTATTTCCAAATATTTTAATTATATTGATCCTCCATGGAAATTTATATCAATTTATGTTGCTTTCATGATTAAGACATAGATTTTGAAAATGGTCTTGATACCCACTCTCAAATTTTGTAAATTTGTTTGATTTATATTTTCAATACATGATAAGAACTTTGTTTCAAATCATGATTTTAAAATGTGTCATTTTCTAGAATGATTGACTTTGGACCAGAGATTGCCTTCGGGCTAGAGTGTAACGCCCGTAATTTTAGAAATCTATAACTGTAATATTTGCAGTATTTAAAAAAATTTAATCAAATAATTTGATGTTATTTGGTTAATTAAAATTTTATGTAACTTATAATTTTTTGATGAATAATTGAATTTTGAGCTCAAAATAATATTATTTGTTTAGGCCCAAAATTAATTTCATAAAGTTAGGTTATAAGTGAATTTTGGATTAAGGAAATACTGTTTGGATTATTTTTGAACTTAATTATAAAGATCTTGAAACATTAAAGGTATTTTAAAATTTTTTTAAAAGGACTAAAATGAAAGTTTTATAAAGTTTTAGACTATTTTTATAATATTAAAAAGAATAGAGGCTTAATTAATATTTTACGTCTCAAAATAAAATACATTTCGCCTTTCTCCCCTAAAATCTGTTGCCATTTCTTTTCAAATTTCAGTAAGCACCCGTAACCTTTTTCTCCCATTTTTTTTTTCAAATTCCGGCCTAATTCCTCCGAATTCAAGCATTTTTTTTTAATTTCAATTACGAGTAAGCTTAATGATTCATTAGAAGCTTGATTTTTAGATTTGAGGCATAAAATTGAATTTGAGTTACTATTTACATTAGAATTTTATCCTTAATTTTACTTAAGAAATGTTAAATTGGGTTAAATTGGAGTAGAAAATATAATATTGGATTGAGTTAGCATTGATTGAGATATTTGTGGAAAGAAATTGGTGTGCTTTTCTCTTGGATGAACAATAATTTTGAATGTGTTACAGTATTTTTGAATGTTGCTACAGTAACTTCGATTTGAACAGTAACTATTTGTACAGTAACTTTAATATGTACAGTAACTATTTGTACAGTAAATTCGATTTAAATAGTGCTTAACTACAGTTACTCTAGCATAAACAGTTTTTGTTGTAGTAATTCATATATGAACAATATTTTACTACAGTATTTTAAATTAAAACCGTATTTGTTTACTTAGATGAAAATGTGTAGATTTAGAGTAGTTAGAAATGTGAATTAGAATAAATTAGTAATAAAAATTCATTGTTAAAAATTGGATAAATTACTTTAGTTAGTTAAACTTAGTAATAGAGGTATAACTAAGAAATTTTAGACAATAATTTCATGAATATCACATTTAAAATATTTATATTGTTTTATTGAATAGTAAAAAATATGATTTATATATTTGTGGTATTAAGTTACGAGAATCCGAAAGAAATATCAGGTTAGGTGGGAAGATTATTAGTGGGAGTAGTTACCCTCTTATTGTTGTAAGTAAATCGTGCATGTATTTTTACTGCCTTTGAAATAATATGATGTCTGAGCATTTGTTTGAAAACAATATGAAAGTTATGGATTTTTAATGTTTTATATGCGGATATCAAATTCATGAAATGGCTGTTGAAAAATGATATCAATGTGTGAATGTTTTTTTAATAAAAATGATTTTATGGCTTTAGTCGTTAGTTAATGTTTATTCTGACTTGGTCGGGTTTTGTGTCAAAATGGGACTTACGAGCTATTCAGAATTCTGTTTAATGCGTAATGCGCGTTTTTGTTATAACTGATATGAAAATGTCTGCTTTAAGCGGAACACGTAATCACGTTCTGAATTCAGGTCACCGTGGGTGTAGGTGACACTAACTGACCGCTTCATTCTGCAAATATTTGAAATATGAATGAATTTCTGTGTTAATTGATAGTTTGAAAATTCATTAATTCGTTTATGTAAATATGATTGCTTTGAAAAGGAAAGAAATATGAAAGGTTTGAAAATGTATTGATTTATTTGAATATT
>JAXCLQ010054404.1:0-17947 GCA_035584115.1 Cedrela odorata | reverse complement strand
TAAGATAAAATCCCTAAAATCACCTTACTAATAATGAAATTTCAATTCTACCCTTATAAATTCACCTTATATTATTTGTTAAAATTCTAACACTTGATATTTTAACAAGTTTATTTACAATCCTAGCTACGAGTCCTACAAAAGAAATTATAGGTGTCACACCTTATGTTTATAAACCTCCACCATTCAACCACTTCTTCATATTGCAAAGTAAAAACAAAGATAATTTCAAGTGGTTTGTTTTCAATTAAGGCAATAGGTGTATCGTACACATACATGCATATAAACAAAACCTATGGGCTATAAATTCTTGCCATTCAGTCATCTTCATCCATTTGCAAATGAAAGCAATTTAAAACAACAAATACAAGTTAGAGAAATTGAAAAGGAGAATAAGAGCAAGAAATTCTTGCATGAGGGAGAAGACTTGGCCAATTAAGAAGAAAAATCAGCTAAACAAAAAGGATTTTAGCTAAATTGATGTAAGGGGATGGAAGAGAAGGCTGAGATAGGGGGTTGGTTGATTGAGAATTAGTAAGAATAGAGTGGATTGGTGACTAAATGAAGAAGGCAAGGGAAAATTGTGGCTGAACAAATTTGAAAAAAGGAAAAATTGGCCGGCTAAAAGGAAACTTTGGTCGAATTGAAGAAGAATGATGAAGTGAAGGTGGCTGAAGTAAGGAAAAGGGTGAGGGGTTGAAATAGAGTAAATATTTGTGAGAGAACAGTGTGTGATGGCCGAATTGGGTGGACAAGGAAGGGTGATTGGCTGAATTGAAGTTGGAATCGTGAAAGAAGCAAGGTGCATGGCCGAAAATTAGAGGAATCTAGTAAGAGTTGATCAAAAATTGAAGTGAACAAGGGGAAGTAAGTTTAACTAAGAGTGAGAAGGCAAGAACACAGTAGGGAGAAGGCATTCCAGTAAGCAAAGATAAGTCACAATGTGTTGAGTTGGTAAATATAGTATTTTGAATGTATTAACTAGTGTTTGTGCATTGATTTTGTTGTATTGTGCAATTTGTTGTGGCCAAAATGGTTGAACATATATGAAATGAATTTGTGACAATGTTGCTGTGTGAGAAAAGTGTTATTATTTTGAAAAATGAATATACAAAATGAAACCAATGAGTTTGAGGAGCGTTAAAGGTGCGTGTTGTGTCGTCAAAAATTCGGAACACAAACTTGTGACGCTAGTGAGTCGTAGTTGTGTGTTCATGCGAGGGGTGATTTGAATTGATAAAATAGTAATATAGGAGTGTTATAAGACGCGTATGGGTAGCGCACATGAGTAGAGTGCTAAACGGGTGAGAGTGTGAGCGAAATGCATAAGCGTCGCCCGTAAGAAAATTATGCCCAAGGTTCGGTAAAATAGGGATTGCGTGAGTTCTGGACCCCAGATTGAGGAACTGTGAAATTCTACATAAACTAGACACATAAGTACACAACATAACCAAAAACCAGGTTAAGGTGTTGAGTGATACAATCCCATATTTGGTTTGAACTGAGCTACCTTGTCGATAGGTCGCAGCCAGTTACATTTAGTGATATGGCAAAAACCTATTGTAACTTGAGCATTCGAACTCAAAATGTTAATCTGTGAGAAGCAGTAAAAACTAGACATGTAGTAAAATGTGTTGTAAGAAACTTAGGTTGAGATACCTTACCAGTACAATGCTTCACGAGTTTGAAATTGGTCAATGCGCAGTGAGTGCTATACAAATGTTTGAAATGTGTATATTTGGTTTAGACTTATAAAGGGGACAAATTAGATATATAATATAATTGTATATTTATTTAGTTACAATGAAAGAATCTAACATAGGAAATTATGTATTATAGATTGTATATTTATTGAGGAACTGTGAAATTCTGCATAAACTAGACACATAAGTACACAACAAAGCCAAAAACCAAGTCAAGGTGTTGAGCGATACAATCCCATATTTGGTTTGAACTAAGCTGCCTTGTCGACAGGTCACAGCCGGTTACATTGAGTGATATGGCGAAAACCTATTGTAACTTGAGCATTTGGACTCAAAATGTGAATCTGCGAGAAGCAGTAGAAATTAGACACGTAGTAAAATGTGTTCTAAGAAACTTAGGTTAAGATACATTACTGGTGCAATGCATCACGAGTTTGAAATTGGTCAATGCGTAGTGAGTGCTATACAAATGTTCGAAATGTATATATTTGGTATAGACTTATGGGGGGACAAATTAGATATATAATATAATTGTATATTTATTTAGTTACAATGAAATAATCTAACATAAGAAATTATGTGTTATAGATTGTCAAGCCGATCGCTCGTCGACCCCATAATAGATTGAGTAGACTGTAGTCTGATACTAGTGAGTGGATATTTGTTTGTATATATGTATGTATATATGCTTGTGTGTATGTGAAGCTGTAATTAAAATTGTGTATGACATGGAATGATTAAAATGATGCAAATATATTGAGGGATGAATATACCAAAGTGATATTGACATGTTGTCGTTTTATGGCATGAAAACAACTGTGTTGTATAACTGAAATTGATTATAAAGTAAGTGATAGCTTAAAATGATGTGATATTTTATATGCATAAAGAACTCGATATGCTGAGCTATGACATGAAATAAAAAAAGGTGAATGTATTGATATTGTGAGGTGTGGTGGATACGGTGATTGTGCGTAGTATATTGGTGGTGAAAATGACAGTTTGTGTCGACTTACCATTAGTGGTTTATGATAACCTTGGTATAATGTGTGGTAACATGTTATGAAGGAAAGTGAACTGTGTTGATCTTGTACAATATTTTCTTGTTTTCTTAATGTGATATTATAGTTGTTGTTATGCTTGTATGCTTATACACGTGCGTGGTCGTGAGCTACGAGATGGATCCATGGATCAGAATATAATCCCTCTTCCCGGTTAAGTATGTAATCCTGGGTATGAATCAAGATATATTCCATTTACCCGGTCAAGCGTGTATCCTTGGGTATAGATTGTTCCTCTGTCTGGTCAAGTGCATAACCCTAAACATGGACTAGAGAAAGATGTTTGTGTAAGAGATATGCCCTAAAGTCAATCATGTCATACGGTTCAGGGCTATCATCTTTATGTATATATAATTTTGTAATTAATTATAACTTGTTTACGATTAATAAAATAACTTTTATATTATTTTATATATATAGTTGCTAATATATATTGTGTATATAAAATGTAGAATGATGTCCCGTGATATATTATGATATTAGGACTTTATCTACAAAGAGTTATAGATATGAGTACAGAGTATTGATTTGAATACATCCGAATCAGTTTCTAGTTAAGGTGATGTCATTTTGGACTGTGAAATTGCATGACTGGTATATTTGATGCTGCCAAGAATTAATATTGGATGTTAATAGTTGGGTAACGAGTCTCGTGTCACAAGAGCATAAACATGGGTAATACATTGGGAACGTGTTATTGAATGTGACCAAATGTGACAAATCACATGATTGATTATCCACAGTTAATGATACGTCACACAGCCGTACTAGTGTACTACTAGTCTTTTGATCTGAGGTGTTACGGCTGCCCTCCGTATTGAGGCACATTGTTCACTTGTGTATATCACACTAAGCTAGCCACGCCTGGTGAAAGAAACTTGCTGGCAATGTATTTAAGTGTATGAGGATAGGTGATAGCCAAGATTGAATCTGCTGGCTCAGATGTTGGAGCTTGAGATCCAAGGTGGAATTGTCATACACAAAAGTCTTTGGCCAAAGCATGTATGTCTGAAAATATATTTCACGGATATATGAATCCTGTATATGATTGAGGTTCTAATCCTATGATTGAGTTAAGGGTTTGACGATACCATGACCTGCACTCGATTGGGAGTTGACAATAAAAGAACTTTACTATATGCGCGTACGACTATATGAGTTTATTTGATATTCATTCATTTGTGTCTGGGGGTTATGATGTTTTGCTAGAGGTTGGTAATGATCATTGAGAACTTTGGTTACAAAGAGTTGTACCAAAGTGATACAAAGGAGTTCAAATCCACTCATATCCAGCTCACAATGAACTCAGGGGGTCACACACGTTAGTCGGTTACTTGATGATGATGACATTTGCTATTATACAATAATCATTAATTAGTTAATGATATTGTTTTGATACTTTGATCGGGTAGCAATTTGATTCTTTAATGTAAAGAATATATTTCCTGCCGAAGACGCGCTAGCACCCGTATACGTGAAAAATGTTTTTGTGAATTATGGGATAACGTAAATATGCTTTACGAATATTATATTAGTATATAATGATATAATGCTTTAATATTGATTAAAGTAATAATATAATAATAATAATATCTTATATGTGATTATTATAATATTGTATTATATATATATAAGATATTTGTATTTGTGTATATATAAATATATATATATAGAGAGATATATGTATATTATATATTCACTCTCTCTCTCTCTCTCACACGTGGCCACTAATCATAGCAAGCTACATGTATTGCCTTTATTCATTTGATGAAATAAAAGACAAGTGGGCAAATGGGTGATTACGGTTGTGCAAAGGCAAGTCAATTGTACTTTGACGGCTGTGCAAGAAAAACACTCAAGTGTTGAGTGTTTAATGTAAGCATTGGATGCAACGCATATCTTCCCTTGCAAGAATGAGAAACCGAGAGCTTCTTCTTCTTCATAATTCTCTCTGCATTTTGTAAGACTACCATCCTTAAAGAAGGCCTTGGTGGAAATTTAGTTTTGAACAAAAAACCAAAACAAGAGAGAAGAGAGAAACTAAAGAGAAAGCTGGGTTTGGCTTAGTGAAGCTAAAACTGAAGCTAAAAGATCCCATAACAAAGCCAGAACCATCGTCACCAACACCGACGTATAGACAAACTTGAAAGCAAGTGAGGAGGTTCACTTGCTGTTTCGAATTACAAATCAATGAAGTAAGACTTCTCAACTTTACATTTATGATTAAAATTGTTTTAAATTCCCAAAATATACATATGTATATGTCTAGATCTGTGGGGAGCCTTTCCGTATGTTCGTGAGACGGTCATGACTCCTTAGCGACGGTCGCGTGCCCGAGAATTGATCCGGCACATCGTGCTTTCACCTCGAGTATGAAACAGAGCATGTTTTTTTGTGTTCCTAAAGGTTTCACCTTTAGTATGCACCTGACGATTGGTGTTATTTCTTAGTGTCTTAGGGGATGACGGAACAAGACGACCGAATGCACTATGGTATTTATTGGATTTAGGATGTTACATGGAAGTTCTTTAGTGGCTTCATCTCCTTTTACAATTTTTTTTTCTTTTTCTTTTTCTAAAGATGTATCATTTAAGTTCAAGTTTTTCAAATTTTCAATAACTTCTACTTCTTTTTCCTTTTCTTTGGCTATTAATTTAGCCAAGTCAAGATCAAATTCATCAAATGTTACATGCATAATTTCTTCTACGACTTGAGTTCTTCTATTGAAAACTCTATAGGTTTTATTTTTCGAGGAGTATTTTAGAAATATTCCAAGATCAGATTTTGGCTCAAATTTTCCTAGATTGTCATTGGTGTTAAAAATGTAGTAATTGCACCCGAATACTCTAAAGTACTTAATCTTTGGTTTTCTTTGAAAGATTAGTTTATATGGAGTTTTATTTAAATCTTTCTTATTATGACCCTATTTGTTATATGATATGCAATGTTTATATCTTCAGCTCAAAAATATTCAGGTAAGTTATACTCACTAAGCATGGTTCTACCAATCTCTTGTAAGGTTCTATTCTTTCTTTCAACGACTCTATTTTGTTATGGGGTTCTAGGTGCAGAAAAATTGTGAGAATATTCATTCTCATCACAAAGATTTTCAAAGTCTTTGTTCATAAAGTCCCTACATTGACCACTCTTAATTTTCACAATTTTGTAGCCTATTTTATTTTGAATCTTCTTTGAGAATTTTTCAAATGTTTCAAATGTATTGCTTTTGCTCTCTAAGAAGAACACCCAAGTAAATCTAGAGTAATTATCCACAATTACATATGCATAGAGTTTTCCTCTTAAGGAAGCAACTCTACTTGGTCTAAAGAGATTCTGTTGTCCTAGTTGGCAATACTCAAGAGGGGCGGTGAATTGGGTTTTTAAAATTTAGAAATTAAAAATGTATGCAATGCAGTGCAGCAAATTAAACAGTAGTTAGAGAAAGAAAGATATAAATGCAGTTTTATAGCGGTTCGGCAAATTTTAGCCTACATCCACAGTCTTGGATGCAAATCACTTCTATCGAGGTTCAACTATCTTCTTGTTTTGATGGGTCAAGTGAAACTTAATACACTCCTTTTAAGGTGAAGGGAAATCTTAAACTTATTTTTCTACGGGTGAAGAGTAACCCACAAAAACTTCTTTAATATGGGTGAAGATGTACCCAATACCAAGTTACAAATGTATATTGGATTTTTGCTCTCACACTAAAGTAGATTTTTCAGTATGCTCTCACAAGAAATTAATCTCTCACACAAGATTTGAAAGGTTTATAGTAGACAGAGAAAGTTCAACTATTTTCGTCTGAAAAATGATGTTTAAGAATTGCATTGATGACAATAATCATTCTACTTTGCTTCACTGTGTAACTTCTATTTATATTCTCCCGTTTTGTGAAGTAGCTTAAGTCCAATGGCTTGATTTAGTACATTTAATGTTTGCCATTAATGTTGCGAAAGTTACCATTGAGCTTTAAAAACAGAGAAAGTATCGATTCCCTTTTCCATGTATAGATCTCTTTATATGAATAGTATGATATGCATCTCGAGTATTAATCTCTTCTTCTCCAAGTATCGATCTGTTCGTTCTGGAGTTATTGCTGGGTTTTTGTGTATTGATCTATTGATGCTGGATATCGATTTGGTCTGCTTCATAATTATTTTGTAACTCTCTGTGAAGACCATGTATCGATCCATTTTTCTCCATGTATCGATCTGGTTGCCTTTGTAATTATTTGCAACTCTCTATGAAGACTATGTATTGATCCCTTCTTCTCTATGTATTGATCTGGTTGCCTTAATAATTATTTTATAACTATCTGAAAAGACCGTATATCGATATCTTCTTCTCCATGTATCGATCTAGTTGCTTTTGTAATTATTTTTTGACTCTCTGGAAAGACAATGTATTGATCTCTTCTTCTCTATGTATCTATTTGGTTGCATTTGTAATTATTTTACAACTCTTTGTGAAGACCTTGTATTGATCTCTTCTTCTCCATGTATCGATCTGACTGCATTGGTGAAATCATCTGTAGTTACTATCTCAGCATATATCGATATCCTCATTTCTTTGTATCGACCCTTCTTTGATGTATCGATCTATTATGGTTCTTGTATCAATCTGTTGACTCACATATTGATCTGTTTGTTTCTGAGTATCGATTCTATAAGCTTTTTAATGCACTTTGATAGAAATTGTTAACGAATAATTTCCAGTATATTCATACATGATTTTGAGATACATTTAGGACCTTTTTATTTTACTTAGTCATTATAAAAAATATATGAATATTAAGGTTTGATATCATCAATTTCTCTCATGATATCATCAATCTCCCTCATTTTTAATGATGACAAAAAATAAAATAGGTGCCTAACTCTCTTTGTGAATTGATTGTTCTCTCCCTTAATATGATGTTTAACTTTTCTTTTAGATATTAGTTTTCTCCCCATTTATCCCTTAAGATTTGGTGTATGCTCAATATGTATATTTTCTCCCTATTTTTGTCAGCAATCAAAGAAGGAAGATAAAGTAAAGGCATACAAATACATACTCAAAATTGAAGAGAAGATTAACATACTTAGTGATATTGAAAAGCAAAGTTCATTTAAGACATGATCAACAAATTCATAATAGAGAAATACATGGCATATCAATGACAATTAAGACCAACTTTTCATTTCACATAAAAGTGTATATAATGGCAAGAAATTGATCAGAGGGTTACAAAAGGATCTGAGCCGTCAAAATCGACATCTAGGTTTACAGTGGTATAGGTAGGCTGAGGTGCGGGAGGAGGAGGTCAAAAGTGAGATGCTGAGGCAGTAGGCCTACGGTAAGCAGAAGCAGCAGCTGCTGCAAGTGTCGAAGTAGCTGTTTTAGCAAAGTGCGCATGAACCTATGGGTTTTACAGGGGAATTCCACTCCAAGTCTCCCAAGTTGAACTATTACGTTGTCGCTCCAAGCTAGGTGCTCCTTAATCTTATGCATTTGAGTGGTTACCATGCTCTCGAGACTAGTAAGGCGCTTATCAAAATTGGACATGATTGTCTCAACTTTCTCTTCCATGCAGTTTAGTTGACCTTGCATGCTTTCCAAGATGGACAGAATGGCAGATGTGAAAGCAGATTGAGTCAGTGGCTCTGTCTGAGGAGAGGGAGCAAAAAAGGGAAGTCTTGCAGTGTCATGCAACTCAGCTAGTGCCTCAAGATCCATAGCTATCTCAGTGGCATTTTCTTGCTGAGGTACATGTGCAGCTTAATACTAATGATGCAAATGTCGGTAGCGAGCTTGAATGGTCCATGTTCCATTTGTTTTACAGTCATATTGCATATACCTTAATGTTATCTTCGAAAGCATTGTGGCAACTGAAGGCTCAAATGTGTCTGCATCTGCATAGACATAAGTTGGTCCATCTGTGATAATGTTGGATATGACATATCTATAATGTAGGTGTGTGGCCTTAGAGGTGGTTGTTCAAATCATGGGTAAGAGCATCCATCCAATTAAATTTGGCCGTTTCTGTTTCATGATAGACTACATCCACCACAAGTCTTCAAGTGTCATCTCTGAAAATCGCCCTGACCGTGCATTTAGGCTGTGAGATACGATGAGGTATAGAATTCGTTCATGAAGTCCTAAATACACTAGTTTGTAGTCGACTTCTGATGTAAACCCGTAGGCAAAGTAGCCTAAAAACCCACGAACAAGTGAATTCTAACCCGGAAAAGCCAATATGATCAGATTATGAACCCTAGACTTATTAAAGAACTTATCTCAAGAACCTAGGTTGCAAAGATATGACGCCACAAAGGATTACAAAGCCTTTGATAAGTCTAAGTTCACGTAAGAACTCAAAAAGAATTACTCATAAATTCTCACATAATTTTAGAATTTTATTCATCAACAGTTGTTATAAAATAACATCCTAAAGTTGTTTAAATACTAAAACTCTAATATTATCCTTATACTAAAACAAATGTATGTCCTAGTTGTACTAGAACCCTACTAATAGGAATGCATGTCCTAGTTGAACTAGAACTCCTAAAATCTAAAATTTTTGTTTTCTTTAAACACTAGGAAACCCTAAAACAATCTAAAACAAATAATAAAAATAATTATGGGCTATTTAATTAATTATACCAGCCCATTAACATAATAATAATATAAACTAAAACAATTAAATAAAATTACATCAAGCCTACATGTAGAATACAATGTGGCCGCATATGCCTTCATGTCTTCACTTTTAGACTTAAGCTTTAATGACTTGTAGAACATGCACTAAGGTTGGTTCTTCATCTCGCAAGCATATCTTCCATGATGTAAAGCTCTTTGTCTGTCGTTCATGTATGGTTTCAGTCATAGTCCTTTGAATAAGCCCATTCATTGTCTCTTGGATTTTCTTTGCACGTGACCTTGTAATAGGTCAATCTAGAACATGTAACGGATCTTGAACAACTTGATCAACTTGTGGACCATCTTGGATTCCATCATTCCCTCTCTCCTCAAAAGGATTCGTCCTCGAATCTACATCAAACAAAGTTAAGTTAGAAACATTGAAAGTAGCAGAAACATTATACTCACCTGGAAGATCCACTTTGTAGGCATTGTCATTAATCTTTTTAAGTATTTGAAATGGACCATCTTCTCTTGGCATCAACTTGGATTTCCTATAATTCGAAAACTGCTCTTACGCATGCATACCCAAACCCAATCTCTTGGCTCAAATGTGACACTGTGCCTTCCTTTATTAGCTTGAGATGCATAATACTCATTCCGCTTTTCAATCTGAAGCCGTGCCTTTTAATGAATGGATTTCACAAGTTCAACTTTCTTTTTCCATCTAAATTCACACGCTCATCAATCGGTAAAAGAATCAAATCCAAAGGTGTTGTGGGTTAAATCCATAGATAATCTCAAAAGGAGAAAATGAAGTAGTAGAATGAATGCTCCTATTATATGCAAACTCAATAAATAGCAAACAATCTTCCCAACATTTCAAATTCTTATTAATATCAGTGCGCAAAAGTTGAGATAAAGCTCTATTAACGACCTCTGTTTGACCATCGGTTTGTGGATG
This sequence comes from Cedrela odorata, assembly GCA_035584115.1. Classification (NCBI taxonomy): domain Eukaryota; kingdom Viridiplantae; phylum Streptophyta; class Magnoliopsida; order Sapindales; family Meliaceae; genus Cedrela; species Cedrela odorata. The sequence continues at coordinate 7,598 of JAXCLQ010054404.1, read as the reverse complement.
ACAAGTAATAGAAAACAAAAGTTTAGTACCTAACTTACCCCACAACACTTTCCAAAAGTAGCAAAAGAACTTAACATCCCTATCCGAAACGATAGTCCTAAGCACTCCATGTAGTGTCACAATCTCTTTAAAGAATAGGTTAGCAATGTTTGTAACATCATCAGTCTTATGGCATGCAATGAAATGTTCCATTTTGCTAAACCTATCTACGACCACAAAAATAGAATCTCTACCCCTCTTAGTTCTCGGCAATCTCAACACAAAGTCCATAGATATATTAACCCAAGGTGTCGTAGGAACTGGCAACAGAGTATACAACTCTTGAGGTAAAACCCTAGATTTAGCCTTTCTACATGCAATGCAACGATCACAAATGCGAATCACATCCTTTTTCATCCTAGGCCAATACAAATGTTAATGCAACATGTCTAAGGTCTTTTTAACACCAAAATGTCCCATTAAACTACTAGAATGTGCCTCTCGCACGAGTAACTCTCTTATAGAACAATTAGGCACACATAACTTTGTTTCTCTAAACAAATACCCATCATGCTTATAAAACTTATCATATGCACCCGTATCACATGCCAAATATATATAAATAAAATCAGAATTAGTAGCATACAATTCTTTGACAAACTCGAAACCAAGTAATTTTGAACTTAAAGAGGTAAGAAGTACATACCTACGTGACAATGCATCAGTGATGATATTTTCCTTACCTTGCTTATAACGAATCACATAAGAAAAACTCTCGATGAACTCAATCCACCTCGCATGACGTTTGCTTAACTTACCTTGGCTCTTGGTGTGCTTCAATGATTCATGATTAGTGTGAATCATGAACTCCTTTGGTCACAGGTAATGTTGTTAAGTCTCTAATGCTCTAACCAGTATGTAAAGCTCTTTGTCATAAGTAGGATACCACAACGATGTTTCACTTAATTTCTCACTAAAGTAAGCAATTGGACGCTTCTCTTTGAGCTGATTCGTTGGTACTATGTGTTATGACAACTTCTCTAGACATTGCGAATAAGCTCTCAACCTCACGTATTTGTACTAGCAATATCACTCCACTCGTGTTTACACTTAATTAGGTTTTTTTTCGATGTTGTGCTCGCACACCCTTGCCTTTTACGACTAAAAATTCATTTTTCGAATTCTTTAAGAACTAAAAACTCAATCGTAGACAAGAACCCTAAGTTTTGTTCCCTCAAGCAATTAAATTCAAGAAACGAGCAAGGAATAAGAATAGATGAAAATAAAGCAAGATTAGACTCTAGATTCAATAAAAGAAAACGTAAGAAAAGAATAGAATGCAGAAGTTCAATCACCAAATTTAATAAAATTTAGAATTTATCCTTGTGTTGCTTGTCGTATTCGTTTTTTTTTTAATCTAGGCAAGAAATTATAATGCAATAAGGAAACATGAAAATTCAGTACTTTGGCCAAAAATTAGGAGTCTTTCTTAAATGGATTAGGTTAATAATTCCTTTATTAATGGCCAAATAAACAACTCCTACAAGGTAACAAGAAATTACCCTATTTATGTAAGAAACTTTGATGAATTTTTTTTCTTTTTTTTTCTTTTTTTCAAATTAAACACAAAAATCAGGTAAGATCAATCAAGAACACAAGATCAACAAGGAAAACACCAACAAGATGCAAAAACAAAAAAGACACGCAAAAAACAAGAAAGACACGTAAAAAAATAAGGTGATTAAAAAAAATTACAGAATTGATTTATTATTATTATTATTTAATGACTCAACAAGTAAAATAAACTAAAAACAATATATTCAAACCCTAGAACGTTAGTGCATTAAGGCAGAATATATCAGATTTATATATATATATATATATTTGACTTGACGAACATAAAATTTAAAACAGATGATAGAATAACCTGATTTTGGAACCTGGCTCTGATACCAACTTATGTGAACCCATAGGCAAAGTAGCCTAAAAACCCATGAACAAGTAAATTCTAACCCGGAAAGCCAATATGATTAGATTATGAACCCTAGACCCGTTGAGGAACTTGTCTCAAGAACCTAGGTTGCAAAGATACGACACCATAAAAGATTGTAAAATCTTTGATAAGTTTAAGTTCACGTAAGAACTCAAAAATAATTACTCACAAATTCGCACATAGTTTTATAATTTTATTCATCAAGAGTTATTATAAAATAACATCCTAAAGTTGTTTAAATATTAAAACCCTAATATTATTCTTATACTAAAAGAAATGCATGTCCTAGTTGAATTAGAACTCCTAAAATCTAAAATCCTTGTTTTCTTTAAATACTAAGAAACCCTAAAACAAGCTAAAACAAATAATAAAAATAACTATTTGCTATTTAATTAATTGTACCAGTCAATTAACTTAATAATAATATAAACTAAAATAATTAAATAAAATTACATCAAGCCTACATGTAGAATACAATGTGGCCGCATATGCCTTAATGTCTTCACTCTTGGACTTGGGCTTTAATTACTTGTAGAACATGCACCAAGGATGGTTTATCTCGCAAGCCTATCTTCCATGATATAAAGCCCTTTGTCTATCGTCTATGTATGGTTTCAGTCATGGCCCTTTGAATAAGCCCATTCATTGCCTCTTGGATTTTCTTTGCATGTGACTTTATAATAGACCCATCCAGAACATGCAACGGATATTGAACAACTTGATTAACTTGTGGACCATCTTGGATTCTATCAACTTCAACCATGTTTGGGTTCTTAAAAATAATTTTGCAAGCTTCAAAGGGTTAAAAGTGACCAGTTGGGTAGAAATAACCACTGTCAAGAATGTTGGTAACCAGAGAGATGATTTCTGCATTGATGTTATAGCTATGTCCCAGATGAGTGTTTGGAATTCTGTCATCTTCATTTTTCTCATGTAGGGATCCGTTGCATCCAAATTTGAATAAAATATTTTGAGAAGAGTGTCAAAACATTTTTCTCGTTGTTGAAGAAAATCGAGCCAACCAAATTCCTCAAAGTGAATCAAATAAGGAAAATTTATGGATTATAAAAAAGGGAAATCGACTACTCTGCCTAGAGATACCTTTCGGTTTAAATAAGAGAGCAAATATCGATCATTGGCCTCTTGATTTGGGAAATCAGGGTTTAAGGTTGATGTTGTGTTCGTTCTCTGCATTTTCCATTGACCCACTTTTGGATTTTTAGTTCTAGGCATTTTCGAGATGGATTGGGTGATCTGTGTGAGAAGAGATTTTATAGGGTTTGGGCAGGAGAGAGTTTGAATATGAAGAGATATCAATACTTTTGGATTCTGAGTGTTATTTAAATGTGAAATTGCGTACAAGTATCGATACATTAGAATAAAGTATTGATCTGTTCCTAGATCTGAAGAGATAGATTAATCTCTTCTTGAAGAGGGATTAATACGTTTTAACATTTAGGTATGAATATCGATATGTTGGATTGAGTATATCGATACATGAAAATATATTCAAATTTGGGTTTGGCCTTTAATAAGCTTTTAATTTTGGCGGTTGACGACTTATTTTTCAAAATTTTAAAAATTCAAGTGATTATTTATTGTTTGGATGCAAGGTATCGATCTGAAATTAAGGCTATCGATACATATTGGAAATGAGTTCCTATATCGATATGTCAAGAGAATGTGTCAATATTAAATAATGACACATGAAGGTATTGATACAATTTCATTGGCATATCAATTTGTTATGGTAGTATCGATACTTTGTGATAGATATATCGATCTGATTTATTCCAGAAAAAAAATTCTGCTAGTTACACACACAGACAAGAAAACTCAACAATATTCAAGCAATTTCTATCATTTCTAGTTCTGCTCTAATTGCACAAAATCGATCTCTATCTAGTGGTTTTGTGAAGATATCAGCTAATTAGAGATTTGTGTTTACATACTCTAAATAAATATTTCCTTTATTTACATGGTCTCTAATGAAATGATGACGAATTTCTATGTGCTTAGTTCTAGAGTGATAAATTGGATTTTTGGCTAGATTTATGGCATTCGTGTTATCACATAGAATCGGGATTTTACAAAGATTTAATCCATAATTTTACAATTGGTATTTAATCCATAAAAGTTGTGTACAACAACTATCTACAGATATGTATTTGGCTTCGGTAGTGGAAAGTGCAACGGTGTTTTGCTTCTTGCTAAACCAAGATACTGAGGTGTTTCCAAGAAAGTAGCAAGTACCACTTGTACTTTTTCTATCTACTTTACATTCTCTATAGTCAGCATCCAAGCATCCTTTAAACTAAACTCAATGTCCTTTAGATAAAATAATCCTAGATTAGGTGTCGTTCTTAAATATCAAAAAATTCATTTTAACGCTACAAGATGTGACTCTTTGGGATTAAAATCTCGCACATATACACACTCCATAGAGAATATTGGGTCTAAAAGCAGTCAAATAAAGTAATGATCCTATCATACATCTATATAAACTTTGATCTATACTCTTTCCTATCTCATATTTGTCTAGTGAAGTGGAAGTGCTCATAGAAGTTAAAATGGATTTGCCCTCTATCATATCAAATTTTCTTAAAAGTTCTTTGATATACTTTGATTGGGAGATGTAAATTCCATCATTTGTTTGTTTAATTTGAATTCCTAAAAAGAAATTTAATTCTCTCATCATGCTCATTTAAAATTCACCTTTCATAAGATTTGAAAACTCAATATACAAGAACTCATTTGTGTTTTCAAAAATGATATCATCAACATATATTTGCACTAATAGAATATCGTATCTTTGGTTTTAATAAAAAGTGTAGTATCAACACTTCCTCTCATGAAGTTGTATTTTAGCAAAAATTCACTAAGTCTTTTATACGAAGCTTTAGGTGCTTGTTTTAGACCATAAAGTGCCTTAGTGAGTTTAAAGACATGATTTGAAAATTGTTAGTTTTCAAAACCGGAAAGTTGCTCTACATAAAGTTATTTATTTATAAAACCATTTAAAAAGACACTTTTTACATCCATATGATAAAATTTGAAATTTTTGTAATATGCAAATGCTAAGAGCACTTTAATGGCCTATAATCTTCCTATGGGAGCATATGTCTCATCATAGTCTATTCCTTCTTCTTGACTACATCCTTGTGCTACTAATCTAGCCTTGTTTCGAGAGATGTTTTCATTCTCATCAACTTTATTTCTAAATACCCACTTGGCACATATTGTTAGATAATCATTTGGTTTAGGTACTAAGATCCAAACTTCATTTTTTTGAAATTGATATAATTCTTCTTGCATAGCCATTAACTAATTTTCATCACTTAAGGCTTCTTTAACTTGTTTTGGTTGAATTTGAGAGACAAAGGCTAGATTTTGAACTTCATTTAGATTTTCATCAATTTCTCATGTCTTTCTTCTAGTTTTGACTCCTTGTGAAGAATCACCTATTATTAATTCTTTTGAATGATTAGAATTATATATCCATGCTTTTGGGAGTTCCTTAGTAACTTGATCTTCTTTTAGAATTTCACTTTGATTTTTCAAAGACTCATCATTTAAGTTTCCAAATTTTCAATTGCTTCTAATTCTTTCTCCTTTTCTTTGGCAATTAATTTGGCTAAGTTAGGATCGTATTCATAAAAAATTATGTGTACACTTTCTTTCAGGACTTGAGTTCTCTTATTGAAAACTCTATAAACTTTGCTCTTGGATGAATAGCCTAGAAATATTCCTAGATCGGACTTTGGCTCAAATTTTCCTAGGTTTTTTTTGGTATTAAGAATGTAGCAATTACATCAAAATACTCTAAACTATTTGATTTTTGGTTTTCTTTAAAAGATTAACTCATATGGAGTTTTTTTCAATATCTTTCTAATTAGAATTCTATTGGTTATATGACATGCGGTGTTAATAGCCTCAGCCTAAAAGTATTCAAGTATGTTATATTCATTTAGCATTGTTCTACCCATTTCTTGAAGAGTTTTATTCTTTCTTTCAGCAACTCCATTTTGTTATGGGGTTCTAGGAACAGAAAAATTGTGAGAATATCCATTCTCATAGTAAAGGTTTACGAATTCTTTGTTTACAAATTTTCCACCTTAATCACTTCTAATCTTTACAATTTTGAAGCCTATTTCATTTTCAACTTGTCTTGAGAATTTATTAAAAGTTTCAAATGTATTACTTTTATTTACCAAGAAGAAAACCCATGTAAATCTTGAATAATCATCCACAATTACGTATGCATATTGCTTTCCTCCTAACGATACTACTCTATTTGGTCTAAAAAGGTCAATATGTAAAAGTTCTAAAGGTATAGTTATGGAAACTAAGTTTTAAGATTTGAAAGAGGTTTTAATTTATTTTCCTAATTGGCAAGGACTACATACTTTATCTTTTGTAAATTTTAGATTGAGAATATCTCCTAATACACCTTGTTTAGCAAGTTTTTGCAATAGATCCATACAACAATGTCCTAGCCTTCTATACCACATCCAAGAGTCATCACAACGAGCTTGCAAGCATATGTCATTCATTTCATTCAAATTTGCTATTCTATGACATATACATCATTGTTCCTAGGTGAATAGAATAATTTATTTTCATGCTCATCCAATACTTCACAACCATTCATAAGAAACATGATTTATATCCATGATCACACAATTGGCTAATATTAAGCAAATTATATTTAAGACTTTTAACATATAGAACATCTTTAATTAAGATTGAGTTGATGTTAATGGCACTAATACCTTTCACCTTGCCTCGGCTATTATCTCTAAAGATCACATCTTTTCTTTCTTTTTTCTTTAGATGAAGAAATAGCTTCTTATTTCTTGTCATATGTCTCGAGTAATTGCTATCAAGGAATCACTTCTTTTTATACTTGTTGCTCTTCACATGCGGTACTTACAAAAATGACAAGTTTATTTTGATACCCAAGTGACTTTAGGTCTATAAGTATTAGTTCTACCCTTAAAAGTCTTGGCTATTTTAGCATATATAATCTCCTTAAGTTGTGTTCCCTTGGGTACCCACATCATTTTAGGTCCATTATACTTATTTTTCTTATGTAAACAAGTGTTGCTATAATGACCTTTCCTATTACAATAATGACAAGTAATGGATGATGTTGTTTGTTATTTAGCTTTCACAAAGTAGTTTGCATAGGACTTTTGTTTGATTCCTTATTTATATTCAAGTCTGGCTTTATCAAATACTAACCTTTGACTACCTAAAAGCTTTTCCAATGATTATTTTGCTTGTGTAAATTTAGCTAAGACTTCTTTAAGATAAGCTATCTCACCTTTCAAGACTTTATTCTTATATTTTAACACATCAAGTTCCTTAGATAAGCTAGATTCATTCTTGATTTCTAATTCTTTAACTTTTAGTTTTAATGATGTTAGAGATATGCCCTAGAACCAATCGTATCATACGGTCTAGGGATATCATCCTTATCTATATATAATTTTGTAAATGATTGTAAATTAGTTTATGATTAATAAAATGGCATCTATATCATTTTGCATATACAGCTGCATGTATATATAAGTATTATATATAAAATGTAGAATGAGATCCAGTGATGTATTATGATGTCATG
>JAXCLQ010054383.1:0-17954 GCA_035584115.1 Cedrela odorata | reverse complement strand
AATACCTACTTGTTTGAATGGAAGTTGGTAATTTAAATTGAATTGAGAGAAAAGATAAACAAAAGAAAAAATTGAGAGTAGAGAAAGAAAAGAAAAGAAAAGAAACTAGGAAGAAAAATTGAGGCAGGTAAAAAGAAAAGTTACATAAAACTTGTTTGAGAAGTTAAAAACATATATGTAAGTTAGTGGATGATATAGTTATGAAACTAAAATAGTTATATTCTCATATTTTTAATCTGTATTAGATTTTGAATCGGTTTTAATGGTTAATTTTTGGATTTTATCTGTTTAGGAGCTGTTATAGTAGTAAGAAATCCAAGAGACCTTGAAGTTTCTCAAGATCGATCAACGAGCTATGAGTGGATACTTTTAATCTATTATACATTTTAGTATTGTAAATTATAATATAATTGAATTTCATGTGACTACGTTTGTTCAATGATTAATGTGATAGGAAATGACATTCTTAAATATACATGTTATACGTCTTATATGTAAATTATTTGTGAAATAGTATGTTGTGTGAAAATGATTATGATGTGTTGTAATATTGGTTTACTATCTACCTAGATGATAATATAAGGCCGCCGGGTATGATTATGATTTTTCCACTTGAGCGAGAGTGTTTCCGCCAAGCATGATATGTTCCTGTAAGTACTAATTTCATTTGATTTTGGATTAATTATACTATGAATATTTTTAGTATGTGATTGATACTTGGTTTATGCATGATTTAAGAAATTACATAATTTATGAAGATTTATTTTGTTATAAATTATGTCCACAAGCTTAGCCATATGATCATCATTTTCCTAAGTTGTGCAAGATTCGTGTAGTGTATAGTTTAGGCACACGTGATTGAGACCACTATACACATACTGTATGGATCATCCTTTTGATCATATCATGTTTATATATATGTGTATTAAACATGTATGTATATGTAATGTAGATGATGTATACGTATTTTGGAGAGGCATAGAACCTCAATGTATGATAATAATGGAGGCATAATGTCATTTATATTTGGTTTCATGAAATTTGATTATGTAAGGATTATGAAAAAGGGTATATGGAAGGAGGAAAACATATGATTTTAGTATGATTCAACCAGACTATAAGGAGGGTCAGGATGAGTCTTGTCAATTACTAAGTAATTAATCCTTTATAAAACAATTTACATTAAAAAACACATATATTTCTTCTAGATAATTTATATAAAATGATTACACATTATTTTGAGTTTAAAAAATAAATAATACTAACAATAAAAATTAATTATTTTATAGAAATTAATGTAATGTGAAAATATTGGTTGGATAAAAATTCAAAAATTAATGTAATTGATGAGGGTAAAAATGGAGATTATGTTGCAATCATATAGTAATATTACATTAATTTTTAATACAATAATTTGCACATATAATAGTGCCATATCATTTTATATACAATATTTTATATAAAGAATTTTTATTTTTAGTACTATACTTAAAAAAATTGACCATTAAAAAATATTATTTAAAATTAGATACAAACTTTTAATTATCTCTTTTTTTCGTACTCTAATGCTTAAGTTGTTAAATTGATAATTGAAGAAAATCGCTAATATATATCCTATGTACCTTATATCTCTTAATGTAAAACTTGAAACAGTCAACATAAAAAACTTGAAACATAAAACAATTAATGTAAAATTTAAAATACAACATCAAAAATTTGAAACATGAACAGAAAACTTAAAACAGTTATGTAAGAGAAAACAAATTTAGATATAAAGTACATAAGATGTATTATAAACAATCCCTAATTACGAATATGATTGCTATTTTTTTTAATCTTTAGGGTTAATTTATGCTTTTAACAAGGTGCTATTCCCCTTGAGCTTTGATTAATAGCGTTTTCTTGTATAATGTTTTTCAATTGATGTAAACCTTGTTTTGGCAAATAAATAGATTAAAAAAAACATTTTTTAAAGTTTCGAGCTATTTCAAAATTTTTAAAAGAATAAGGGTCTCATTGATTTTTTACTATAAGATAAATGAGATTTGACCAAGCAATTCACTTGTACTCATTTTCTTTTTCTTTCTCTCGCACATAATATTGTTTTCTCCATTTCTTTCTCTCAATTCTCAGCCAAATCATTTTAAATTTGGTCAGTTTTCTTTCAAATTACTATTGCCAAATGATTTCCCGTTCTCTCTTTTTCGATTTAGTACCAATTTTGAACTAGAAAAGACAAAAAAAAAAAAAAGAAAAGAAATTTGAGTTTCGAAGAGAAAGTTAGGGTTTGAAATCAAATTGAAGGGTTCTTCATAACTAAGGATTTGAAGCACATCTAAAGATTTCTCTTGAGTTTTGGTAAATATTTCACCCATCCTAAAATTTTAGAATTTATTTTGGTGTAAATTTTGAAATAGATTTTACTTTGCATAGGTTAAGTTTTTGATTTGTGATATTGTTTTAAATTGAGTTTTAAAATTTGAATAAGTCTCTTTAATGATTGTTCTTGAAGTATTGAAATTGAGTTTAAAAGTTTGAGTTAATGTGTAAATGGATTTGGGGTTGAAATTAGTTTGGAAGATAAATGAAATAATCTTGAAAGTTTAAACCTTTAGATAGTTATCCTCAATTTCTGGAAAATAGAACCATTTTTAGGAAACACTTATTAATGATAAAATTGTTCTAAACTAAAAGACCTTTCCAACGAGTAATTATAATACCAAATTAAAGCTCATTGCTTTATCAAAAATTCCTTGAAACATTCTAATTTTTGTCAAGTTTTGTAATCTTTTTCAAGTTTTAATTAAATGCTTCTGACCCAAGAATAATACTTCTAATTGAGAGCATTGCTTCTAACTCGAGAATAATGCTTCTGACCTGAGAGTATTTCTTTTGACCCGAGAATAATGTTCCTGACCTGAGAACAATGCCTCTGACTCGAGAAAAATGTTCTTGACCTGAGGGCATTGCTTCTGACCCGTGAATAATGCTCTTGACTTAGAACATTGCTTCTAATACGAGAATAATGCTTTTAACCTAAGAGCATTGCTTCTGATCCGATAATAATGCTCTTAACCTAAGAGCATTGCTTTTGACCCGAGAATAGTGCTCCTGCCTGAGAGCAATGCTTCTGACTCAAGAATAATATTCCTGACATGATCTGACCCGAGAATAATGCTTTTGACTTGAGAGCAATGCTTCTGACCCGAGAATAATATTTTTGACCTGAGAACAATATATTTAACCCTAGCATCATACTTTTGACCCTGATTTTTTACCTGAATTGTATGTCAAACTTTAAAAAATAATAACTTTGGATCCAAAAAGAGTTTGAGAACATACAAGATATCATCAAAAAGCTCTTTTCTAGTTGTATAACATGATTACTAAGGTTTACCTTATTAAGGTCATTTTTAAGGTTAAAAAGTCAAAACATAGTTCATAGTTGTATATAAAACTAGTACTTATCATGTATACATGCATGAATTAAGGGTTTGTATAAGTGTGAATGAAATTAAATTAAATATTAATAGTATTCAACATGTATTATTTAGGCACCGAGAACTTGGAAGAAGAACCTAGTAGGCGCGAAGATCAATAGTGGGAGTGATTACCCTCCCATTATAGTGAGTAAATTTATACATACATGAATATTATATTGATATATATGTGTTATACATATATGTATTACTTGTGTATTAAATAAATAATTTTATTGTTAAAATAGAACTCAAAATAAATGTATTTACATATGCTTTAAATTGATATTGGGAGGATTTGATTATTTGGTCTGATATTAAATGATACTTGATATACATACTAAAATGGCCAGGGAGACTATGTTTGTTTTATATGATTTGAAATCATTATTTGAAAATGATTTGTTTTATACATGTATATTGGTGATAAGGCTAGTAAGACCAAATATTGTGTATACATGGTCTGTTCATCTCATTTAATCAAATAAACAGAAATCAATCCATTGGTCTATATACATTTTAAAATCAACCAAATTGAGTTGGCCTTACTTTCTTTACAGCTACCTTGGCCGAGATAACGTCAAAACTATTAGTGAGTTTTTATACATAAAACCATATGTAATGAATACTTATAAAATTAAAAATTGTTTATCATTATTTATAAAATCATTTATTTCTTACAAAAAATGCAACTATAAAACAATACTTGTCTTATTGATGTTAGCCCCGAGTAGTCACTGGGTGACAAAATGTGTAATGGCCCTTACCCTAGGTATGGTTACCGCCAGCTCTCTGCCAACCCATCTCGGCTATCGAACTAATCGCTATAGCTCAATGGACCTCACAGCCTACTTGGGTAAGAATTTGTCCCTCGGCCCTCTGTGGTCTCCAGCCTCGGCTACCGAGATATTTGTTCCTTCCCCTAAGGAAATTTCGTCTCCCCCATGACTCGAACTTGAGATCTACACTTTAAAGAGAATTTCCATTGAGTGTAAGTAGGTGTGAGTTGGTATTCACACTCAATGAGAATTCTCTTTAAAGTAGAGGTCCATAGATTGAGTCGTAAAGGAGATGAACTTCCTTTAGGGAAAGGAACAAATACTTCGATAGCCGGGGCTAGAAACCTCAAAGGGTCGATGGACAAATTCCTGCTCAGTGAGTTCGTAAGGGACACCAAGCTATAATGCGATAACTTGGTAGTCTAAGCTTTGGTTATTGAGGAGTCGACGGTAACTAAATCGATGGTCAGGGCGTTATAATTGATGTTTGAAAATTAATTAAAAAATTACTTTAATGTTTTAATGTTAAGTGTTTAATTAATTAAAAATAATTTTTAAATTAGCGAAATACTTTAATAAATATTATCAATTTTTTTTTATGAAAACTATTAAAGAAATTAATGTTATTGATTAACAATAATTCATCTCCAAAATTAAGTACGTATTTTAATGTTGTGGTCTTGGGTCTTAGGTTTCAGTGTTGGGTATTAAGTTTCTAGTTTTGAGGCCTCAACACAGATTTTAATATTAAGACCTAGCTATGTCAAGACTCGTTACACATGCATTAACATTACAAGATCTTGAACTCAACTTAAACATGAAATTTGATTTAGGATCTCAGTGTTGGATCCGACTCCATGATATTTGACACTCATAACTTGACGGTGTGACTCGAGACACAAGTCTTGAATTTGGAACTCCAAGACACAAGACCCAACCTCGGGATTTGAAACTAGAGATGACAAAATCGCATGTGAGGTGGACTTCACAAATACTTGCCTCTAAATAGATAGAGTTGGTATGATTTTAGGAAAAATGGGAGGAATGAGGAAAGTTAATCTATAAATTGTTAATTGAGGCGAAAATAGGTTGAATACTCCCCACGTCGCCCCACTATATTTCCCATTATAGAAGACTAGCCTCTAAATAGATAAAGTTGAAATGATTTTAGAAAAAATAGGGTAAGTTATAGGGAAAGTTAATCTCTAAATTATTAATTGGGTGAAAATAGGTTGAGTACTTCCCACCTTGCCCCACTTTATTTATCATTATATAAGACTTGCCTCTAAATAGATAAAGTGGAATGGTTTTAGGAAAAACGAAGTAAGGAACAAGGAAAATTAATCCCTAAATTGTTAATAAGGTGAAAATAGGTCGAGTACTCTCAACTCACCCCACTTTATTTTCGGTTATATAAGACTTGTCTCTAAATAGTTAGAGTTAGGACAATTTAAAAAAAAATGTGGTGAGAAATGAGAAAAATTAATCTCTATGAGTGTTAATGGGGTGAAAATAGGCAAGTGCTCGACATCTCTCCTCTCTATTTTGGATTTGATATCATTTTATAACCTTTGTTATCAATTTGCTGAGTAAAATTATTTCTAATTTGTTATCGTTTTGTAACATTTGTTACCAATTTGCCAAGAAAATTTATTTTATAAATCAATGAAGAACAATTAAACAACGATCTAAAATAGAGGATAGATCAATAACACAGCAAAGAACATCAAAGAAAATAACAAGAACTAAAGAACACCAATATATATGGTTTGGTAGTAATGCATATATCCATGAGAAAGACCAGCTAGAGAGAGGTTTTTATTGAACCAAGAAAGAATACAGAGATGATTACAAACTATCATGGCTCATACAAAATAAAAAAACATCAACATTGGTGTTCTAGATACCTCTAAATATAACCAACCACCTAATAGTATCATTTTAATTAATTAAAAAAAATTATATATACAATTCAATCGAATGATAGACTACGCCAAAAATCAGATAGTATTAAATATGAACAAGATAAGATATGATTGGAATGAATTAGATTATATTTGATATTATATTGTTTTTAGTGGTAATATAATAATAGATTAAGAATATAATTTTTTAAAGTAAATTAATTTACATGAATCTTGGTAATTGTTATTTAATAAGAAAAGAAATTTTGGATTATGAGATGAGAAATTTTGGTTCGATTTTTCAAAATACTATCGAATCGACTTGATTCAACTTTTAGTTTTAGTTCAAGTTAATTTTTTTTTAATGTAATTACTTTAAATGATTATGAATGCAAGTATTTTAATATAATATAATCGCTAATACATACTAACATGTATATGAACTCGACCGAAATCAATCCATTCTATTAATTTAGTCGATCCGATCCGATTTTTCAATTTTTTGTCCACTATAATTTGAATTACTTTACACTTATATATGTTTCTTTTGTTTGACATAAAATTAACTTTTATTACTTTTGTTATTAAAATATAAAAATACACATTATAATGTTAAAAGTTAGTCATAAAAATACACATTATATACACATTATATATATATATATACACATTTTATTTTGATTTTGATTCTTGCAGATCTTTAATGCATACGATTTTGGCTCATCACAATCTAATCTTGACTCTTCCCTTGGTATCAAAGGAGGTAATGGCCTAATGGCAATTTTTAATAATTAGTAATTCAATAATTAAGATTGAATATTAGTCAATGAGTTTTCAAAAAGCACACCACCACCACCACTGAAAAGAGTCGCCTCCACCCCTCTCACCAAATTGTAAACTAAACCTACCATGGTATTGAATATAACTCAAATTCATCAATTATAATTAAATACAATATTCCCATGACAAATTCTTGTTAGAGGAAGTTGAAAAAATTAAACATTCAAAATGAACAAAATACTAAGAAAAATTATTATATCTACGTTGATTATGTAAAAAAAAAAATCATTTAATTTCAAATATTATATAGCTATTTAGTGATTTTTTTTCTTGGAACTGAAAAGAATTTACAAAGTTGATCTTTAACATATTTAAGTTTTTGTTTTTATTTTTTATTTTTTTGTTATGTTTGAGGTTCACCAACTGAACAAAAGAAATGGAAAAATAATTAGATTTGAACAAAACATGATATTCTATATTGTGCTGATTGACATGTTCAAATACGATTTAATTTTTAATTGTTATATTATTAAAAAATGCTTTCAATTATTGAGTTAATTAAGGCGTGAAGAGACTATGAGATATAAGTGATTATTTTTTAATTCTAATCATTTAAGTGGTAAAAAGAGAAAACATCGTATGTAATGTGAACATAACCGTTTTAAAATGGAAAATTTTCCAAAATGACCAGGTTACTTGTTTTACCAAACTGTCCAAAGAATCAAAATTTGAACAAAAATGCCCACCATACAAAAAAAATTAAACATAACTTTTCCCTTTTCAATTCATTCCCGTACCCGAAACTATTATTTTCACGTACAATACCCACTCTCAAAAGTTTGCCTTTTTTAGGTAAGTTTGTCTTTGAAATGTTTTTTTTTTATTATTATTTTTAGGATTTTATGTTCGAAAATCCGTTGATTTTTTATTTGCCTAAATCAACCACTAAAATCACATTTTGTTTTTGCAATTTTTGGGATTTGATGAGTATGTTTGTCGGGCCTAGACTCTAGGGTATTCCTGTAATAATTACCAGAAATCCTTATAATACACTCTATATTCTAAAATGTACCACAAGAACCTGTAAAGCTATCCAATCAATTACGCAAAACCTAAAAACAGTTTATAATCATACTTCTTATTCATAGAAGTATTATCAAAGAATTGATCTTTGATCAATTCGTCCACAACATGTTTAGAAAATAAAATATCAATATAAGAAACTATTTATATATGGGTTGAATAAAATAATAATTTTTTATATAATATATAGTTATAATACATTACTTTATATAAATCCTAGGAAAATTCAAATCCAAGTTAAAAACACATATCTAGTGGACTCTAAATTATACAAGTGAGTTGAAATAGAAACCTACCAAAAGCTTCTCAAGCTCTCTATTGCCACCACGAGATCTGTTAGGATTAATGCGCCTAACCTGAAAACTAAAATTGTGAGGAGTGAGTATACAACTATACTCAGTGAGTAAACACATACTGAGTAAACACATACATACATAGTTATACATACATGCATACACATTTATAAATTATGATATTGGGATTTCATTATTATCATGCTCAAAGTACATATATATATATATATATATTTTCATGTACAACCAATAACTGTAAATAATGTAAAGATGGTCTGCATCTATTTTAAACAACTAAAACGAGCTGGCTATATTATCTTAACTGTTACTCTAGCCGAGATAATGATTCATCAGTGAGCTTGGTATATATAAAATCATATGCAATGCATTCTTGTAAAATAGAAAACCTTTGTTTAAGCATTGTAAAATTATTTAGTTATATAAAATATGCATTTATAAAACAAGTCTGTCTCACTGATATTAGCCTAAGTAGTCACTTGGTGATAAAGTAACTATCCTCATTGTATCCATCAAATCCAAGAGATTCCTATCAAGTCGCTAGGACTTTCCATAGGGTCTTAATATCATTGTGCATCTGTGCATCAGCACACAGTGGGCTTACCATGACTTATCCTCTCTTATACAGCCTCACTGTGGCACCAATAACCTATGCTGCCTCTCATAAGTTTGTCCACAGGTTACAACCCTGTATATACAATAAATAACATAGCTTACTGGCCATACAACAATACTCGGCCTTTAACGGCCTCATATCACCAATATACATACACTATTTTTAAATAATTCATTTACAAAACAATAGAGTAATCAAAACTCGGCCTCCCCGGCTATCACATTTTCAACAATTTTCACAAACATTTAACCCAAATTCAGCCTCTTCAGCCATCACATGCATATATATTAAGTAAAACTTTAACATTAGACCATTTATAAACAACTCCAAATATTAATATAAAGAGCATGGAAAACATTTATTTCACAATACTTATTTAACACACAACGGTACATATAAGTATCACATACATTTTATTTACATAATTATGCATGTATAAATCTACTCACAAGTAAGAAAGGGTTATCACTTCCACAATTACTCCTCGAGCCCATTAAATTTCACTATCGTGTGTTCGGCTCCTAGTATCACACATGTATAGTCTTATTAATTTCAAATTTCTAAATCATTATAACATGCACTAAATGCAATATTATGTATAACATATCCACAATTCTTTAGTTTGACACATATTACATTACATGGTTTTACTAACGAGACCATTTATCCGATTCTCAACAACGGAATCTCATGGCCGTAACTATCTTAATTGCACATACATTTTCATCACAACACTTCAATTATCACCACTTTAACGTCATTAACATTTCCAAAACATCATTCCATGAAATCCCAAATTCGTATTTCCATTTAAAACGGTTTTACACATTCCAAGCAATATTCAACGCTTTTATATAACATTATATACTTCCAATTAGTGCAAATCAACATAATTTACGTTTTCTATGTAAAAACTAACTTAAATTCGGATGAACAGTAAACCATAACTTTTCAAAATGCTGAAATTCTCAAAATCTTGCTTAAAATGAGTAATTAAACTTACTAGTACTCCCTAGAAGCCTTCAAAAACCTAGAATCATCGTTAAATCGGAAAAGCCTTAATTTTCTCTGGAAACCCAAATTTGTTCATCATCATTTCTTACTTTTCTTGGCCCAAATGTGGTATCAATACAAAAAGGAAGAGACGAGGATTCATTTGGTGGCAGAAACTTGACAAGAAATTGAAGAGAAAAAGAGAAATTGAGTGAGAGTGAGAGAGAGGAGAGATAACTTTTTTTTTTTTTTTTAGAGAGGAAGACAAATGAAAACTATAAAGAGGCTTAGGTATATATAGATAAAGGGTGCAAAAACCAATATGGTCTCAAAATTCTTGAAAAATTTTTAAAAATCAGATTTTTGCGATGAACAGTGCGCTACAGTCGTCGTGAATAGTATTATCGAACACACTCATTGCCAGTAGACCGCTTCCTCTAGTTGGTCGACCAGTGCTACAGTGATTGCTACAGTAACTCAATTTTTATTGTTTAAAAATCTTACAATTTAATCCCTAAAACTTTGCAGTTTGGTACATTTTTCAGATTTTGAAAAATTTACAAATAAATCCAAATTATTCATTTCATTACACCAACTTAAGTTCTTATAAGCTTTATTAATGTGTCAAATAAAACTTAAATCATGTATGTGTGATAATAAGTGTCATTAAATGACCAATTTACCCCTATGTTCGAAGAACAGGGTTTATAATTCTACCCTCTATAGAAAAATTTTGTCCCCAAAATTTCACTTTCCATAATAGAATTTCCAATACCAATTTAATTATAACTAAGAATTTAAAATTCAACGCACCTGGTCATTGACATATATAGGGGTAGTGTTGTCGCATCTAATGTTTGGGTTCCCATGTCATTTCTTCAACTGAAGTACTCCGCCATAAAACTTTTAACATGGGAATTATTTTACTTCTTAACACCCACTCTTGTCGATCCAAGATTGCTACTAGTTTGAACTTTATAGTTCAAATCTTCTTGTATTTCATCAGGTAGAGGTCTGATAATATGTGAAGGGTCAGGAACATATTTCTTCATCATTGAGACATGGAAGACGTCATATATCCGTTGCATCTCTATAGATAATTCTAATCTGCAGGTTACTGGACCAACTCTCTCGATGATCGTGAAAGGTCTAATATATCGAGAATAAAGCTTCCCTTGATTCCTGAATCGAATCATGCCGAATCATGCCTTTCTAAGGTGATACCTTCATAATTACCATATCACCTACATTAAACTCTAAATCTCTCATTCAATGATCAGCATAAGACTTCTATCTGTCTCGTGCCACTTTAATTTTTCACGAATTATTTTTGCCTTTTTTGAGGTAATCTCAATGAATTCAATATTTTTAAAGCTTCCTTTCACCCATTTCATCCGAACATAATAATGTTTTGTACTTCATTCCATAAATGCAATGACTTGGGTAGTTTAGACAGTGCTAAATCTTCCAAATTAGATAATGTAACCTTTTCATTAAAGAAAGATTATATTGAATTATCTGCCAGGAAGTTCTCCTCTGAGGTCATTTCTTTAAGTTCATTATTTACTTTCATCCATACAAGTATTGAATTGAAGATAAATGTTTCCATATTTGGGCAATTCTCAATCCTCAAATGGGATAAATAGACAAGTTCAATTGTATTCCCTGTAAAGTTGCAGGCTCTTTTAAGTTTTGGAAAAATTACGAGCTTCAGCTATCAAAATTGAGGAAATAGTGGCCCAAAATATGGATCAGCATTTAACTTTTCTAAGTAAAACACCTGTTCTAATGAATCACAATTCCTTACTTCCAAATTTTCTTAATTGTTTAAGAACCGTAGCAAAATCGGCTGGAATAATACTGGGCATAAACATTTTGTCATCCACCACCAGACAACATAAATTGCTAAAGAAACTGATCGAAAGTACTGTATGGCACCATATGTCTTTCAAATGTTAAAACTGAGAGAGTTTCAAATACTTTAAACTAGTAGATCTAATAATTTTCTCAAATAACTTTTATATGGTGGAATTAAGGTTACCTTTCCAAGGTTTTTCTTCTTTTGTCAGTTGAACTTTGTCTAGTTTAGGTGTGTGTAAGATTTTCTTAGAATAAATAATTCGTGCTTGAGCATCCTTGTACAACTACTTGTTCCAAAGATAAAAATTCAAGAATATTATTTCCCAAATAAAAGCTTGTAAGTCTCGATAAACTATCAAGTTTCAAAATTCCACTTGGCTTAAAATAATAAGATCCTTCTTCATTTGATTTTTTCTAACATCCAGCTCTTTGATGATTTTTATTTTATTTTTTTATCATTTTGGAATTAATTATCTTCATTCTTTCAAGTCCTGTAAGACTTTCAGCTGTTGAAAGTGTCATTAAGTTTCTTAACCTGTCGCATTTTGATATTTCTAAAGTCCTCAAACCGGGGAATGCAACCTTATAATGATCAGTCAAAAATTCGAATTGTTGGCTCTCTGTTTCCTGTTTCAACAATTCTGAATCAGTCAAATAATATTTCTACTTACTATATTCATGCACCTGCAGTTCTTTTAAAGCCTCTTCAATTATATCTTCTGTTGAATCACATTTTGTACCACCAAATTCTCTAATCTTTCAAGTCTTTTCTCCACAATAATATTCTATGGAAAAATATTCATTAGTTTACCACCTTTTGTTACATTTAAGTACTTCAATTTGCTGAAAGAATTCGAAGAAAGTTGGTGGTTGCATATTTTCTCATGTTATTAGCCTTTCAAATTATAAATATTTCCAAACTAAGAAGTCCAACCCTTTCATCAAAGAGATGTTGCGTGTCTGTGAAGAGGATATTATTCTCCTCTGATGAATTATTCATGGAGATGAATCTTTTCAGATTAAGGCAATCAAGAATGATAAGTTGACGTAAAGAGGTAAATTTAACTGAGCGAATACCACTGCCAGATCTCGCAAGTTTTGGAAGATCTGAGAGTACCAAATAGTCAAGTTTGGAAAAATCATTAACTCAATAATTTATTCTTCATCTCTCTTCAACAACATTTTCATCTCATTCCCTAATTAAATACTTTTTATCTATTCTGCTGAGTTTTAAGATTCTTGAAGTTTCAAATTCACAATACTAGTCGATACATCCCCATTTCTCTTCTATAAGACCAACAATAGTCTAATCACAATGTTCAAAGGTTAGTAAGGAATTTAAGTGATGAAGATAATGAGTGGAGATGAATCTTGGTTAAATTTAAAACTTTGAGTTTCAGACATTCCCACATTTCAGGAAGTTGATAATTATCTCTATATGATAGAGAAATTGTAGTTAGATCTTTTTATATAACATTTTCGAGCGCTTTCTTCAAACCATCAACATTGTGAATATTAAACATAAGCTCGTCCGCAACAATTAATACAACAACAACATGAATAACGTCATACATTTTAATATCATCTTCAGTGTCACCGTCTCATTTTTCTAACCTATATGTGTGAGCACACATGCAAGTAGATTGATGGAGAATTTTCTACATTGAATTCTACTAAAATATTCATACCACTACCCTTTACAAAATCTAGCAAAAATGTTCAAAATTATCAAAACAAATCACAGTTAATGATTTTATTAGAACTATAATTGCTGTTTAACTTCTTATGTCTTAATGATAACCTCATAGGCTTTATATTTACTATAACAATAAACTAACAACAAATAAATTATGTAGAGAAATTTCTCCATCATCATTCATCAATTCCCATACTTCATCAAGTTTTTAATATTTATTTGACTATTGTAATTTAGTAGACCTACAGAGTCGAAACAGTGACTTTTCTTCCTCACTTTCTAAAAAGTTGCAACTTAGTTTTGTGTGGTTTTTTTTTTCAATTGGCAAACCTCCACTTTTTCCAACAATCTCAACTACTAAAGGTTAAAAAACAGATGCTCATGTTAAATGATCAACCATAGTATTCCAAAACAAATTCATTGCTTCTGCATTCGATGAAACATTAACTGAGAAACACTTCTCATAATTCATATCATTACATAATACATGTCGGCTTCTAATTTTACTCCATTTATAATAATAGCACAGTCTCTAAAGATTGTCTTCTTTATCAATTTCTGCCCTAAAGGGATGTGGACTATTAATTTTTGATAAGAAAATCAACTCTCTATCAGCATGAGATGCACATGCAATTAAATGTAAATATTCATACCTTATAAATGGTTTTAGTACCTCTGCTTCTATTTCCTCCATCTTTGAATGGTTAATTTCTTCCATCAAGCTCTACCTTAATCTTAGGTGTGCTTCTGGCAGAAACTTAATCTACTATATATATATATATATATTCAATAGGTATTGATCATCTTCACATTTTTTCTTTATGAAGTATAACAGTCATGCTTATTATTCATCGGTTATTTTTGTCATCATTATACCATAGCTTATATCATTTAACTCCATCAAGATATTCTACAAAGACTCATTCAATTGGTTTAATGTCCAGCTTTCCTTAACTTGTATATGCATAGACTATGAGTACAATTACTTTAAAATAATATGAGTTAGGTAGACGACTAGTCCATACTTCTTTTCGTGTTTTAATATTTAAAATAGATGTAAAACTCTTATTAAAAAGTATACAATTGTAGTTATTATATTTACTATCTCTGCCTAGAATAATTTGGACAACCTGTACTGATCAACATATATATATAACCTTCTTCATAATTGTCATGTTGGGTTTCTATGCTACCCCATTCTGTTGTGAGATGAATCTCACTATTTAATATTTTAAGTTTCCATGATCTATGAAAAATCATTTAAGATCTTGTTGTAGTACTCATGCCACTATCCTTCCTTAGTGCCATTTTTTTTTTTGGTGGATTTAATTCTCATGTCCTTATTATATGCATTATTATTATTACTCTTCACTTGTTTTGTAGGTGGTGTAGCCACCCTTCAGCTTAACCCTACATTTTGCGGTATTTTAACATTTCTTAGTCTACCTCGAGACAACATTATTTCTTAATGAAATAACCATAAAATTAAGATATAAGCACTTCCAATCTCTTTACATAAATTTGGCCTACCCTAAAATTAAAACTAGTCTAATTTTTAGCAAGATTCAAACTTAATCAAATCAACACATCATATCCGAATATACATTATGATGGCATTGTTTAATACAAAAAAAGTTCATAATTTCAAAGCATCAATATATATATATATATATATATTGATGATGATCAATCCCTAAGACTCAACTCACTTATTGTCCACTGGATAATTTCAAAAGAATTTATTTATTTATTTAAAACTATGTTCAGCCTATTTCAAACATCAAACTGTTTTAAAAAACATTCAAAAGCACCTTTCAAAATCAAGTGCTCTGATACCACCAAAATTTATATATTGAGGCTTTGAAATTGTGAATTTTTTTAAAATTAAACAATGTCATCATGATGTATATTTGAATATGATGTGTTGATTTGATTAAGTTTGAATATCGGTAAAAATCTAACTAGTTTTGATTTTTGGGTAGGCCGAGTTTATGTAAAGAGATTAAAAGTGCTTATATCTTAATTCTATGGTTATTTCATTAAGAAATAATGCTGTCTTGAGGTAGACTGAGAAATAATAAAATACCATAGAGTGCGAGGTTAAGCTGAATGGTGATTACACCATTTACAGAACAAGTGAGGAATAACAATAATAATGCATATAATAAAGATATGAGAATTAAATCTACAAAAAAAATCGCACTAAGGAAAGATAATGGTACGAAATACTACAACAAGATCTTAAATGATTTTTTACGGATCATAGGAACTTAAAATATTAAATAGTGAGATTTATCTCATAACAGAATGGAGCAGCATAGAGACTCAGCATAACAATTATGAAGAAGGTTATATGTATGTTGATCAGTACGGGTTATCCAAATTATTCTAGGCAGAGGCAGTAACTACAATAATTATAACTATATGCTTGTTTAATAAGAGTTTTATATCTATTTTGAATATTAAAATACAAAAAGAAGAAAATAGTATCGAGAGTGCCTATAAGGCTTCTTATAAATCATAAACTCCTGAAAACAGTTTATAATCATACTTCCCATCCATAGGAGCATTATCAAAGAATTGATCTCCAAGATCAATTCGTTCACAACATGTTTAGAAAATAAAATATCAATATAAGAAACTATTTACATATAGGTTGAACAAAATAATAATTTCTTACATAACATGTAGTTATAATAAATTACTTTACATAACACCCAGGAAAATACATATCTAAGTTAAAAACATATATCCATTGAACTCTGATTATACTAGTGAGTTAAGATAGAAAATCTACCAAGAGCTTCTCAAGCTCTCTATCGCCACTACGAGACCAGTTAAGACTAACATGTCTAACCTAAAAACTAAAATTGTGAGGAGTAAGTATACAACTATACTCAGTGAGTAAATGCATACAACAATGTTATACATACATGCATACATATTTCTAAATCATGATATTGGAATTTCTTTATTATCATACTCAAAGTACATATATATATATATATTTATTTATTTATTTTTATGTACAACTAATAACTGTAAACAATGTAAAGATGGTCTGCATTCATTTTAAACAACCAAAACAAGTTTGCTATATTATCTCGACCTCTACCCTAGCCGAGGTAACGTCAAAATCCATCAGTGAACTTGTTATGCTTAAAACCTATGCAATGCATTCTTATAAAACAAAAAACCATTACTTAAGCATTGTAAAATCATTTAATTATATAAAACATGCATTTATAAAACAAGTTCGTCTCACTGATATTAGCCCGAATAGTCACTTGGTGATAAAGTGACTGTCCTCGTCGTATCCATCAAATCCAGGAGATCCCTATCAAGCTGTCAGGACTTTCTATAGGGTCTCTATATCACTGGGCATCCGCGCATCGGCACACAGTAGACTTTCCATCGTTTATCCTCCCTTATACAGGCTCACTACGGCACTAGTAACCTATGCGGCCTCTCATAGGTCCGTCCCAAGGTTATAGCCCTGTATATACAGTAAATAACTTGGTCCACTAGCCATACAACAATACTCGGCCTTTAATGACCTCATATCACTAATATACATGCACCATTTTAAAATAATTTATTTATAAAACAATAGTGTAATCAAAACCCGGCATCTCCGACTATCACATTTTCAACCAATTTTCACAAATATATAATCCAAATTTAGCCTCTTCGGCCATTACATGTGTCACGCCTCAACCTTGGGGTCCACCTGTGACAATCGCCACAAACCCTTATGATACATCCTCTATACCCGGACTGTATCAAAAGAGCTTGTAAGGCTTTCCTGTCAACCCATCCATGGGATCATCATCAAAGAATTGATCTCTATGATCAATTCATCCACAACAATTAATAATTTACAAAAATAAAATTAATAACATCATTTTATAGTCGGTTTAAACAAAATAGGTATATTTATAAATGTATTACAAGAATTTATTTACATTTATCCAGTGGGACATCTACACCTGTGAGTCAAGTAAGAAACCTACCCAAGTCATTGTAAGCTCTCTCTATCGCTAACACCCGCTCAATGAGTGTTAATACTCTTAACCTAAAACTGTAATTGTGAGGGGTGAGTATACAACTATACTCAGTGAGTAGATTCAAACATACATAAATATACATACATGCATACCCATTTTCAAATTCAATGATATTGGAATTTTCATTTATATCATGTTCAAAAACATATATATATTTTATGTATAACAAATGAATGTAAATAAATAATTGGATGATCTGCATTCATTTTCTTAAACATCAAAACCGGGCTGGCCATACTATTTCGATCACTGCCCTGGCTGAGGCAACGTCGAAACCATCAATAAGCCTGTTATGCATAAATCCATATACAATGCAATCTTTATAATCAGAAAACCAGTTCTCATGCATTGCAAAATCATTTAATTTATATAAAACATGCATTTTT
>JAXCLQ010054372.1:0-17955 GCA_035584115.1 Cedrela odorata | reverse complement strand
ATATATATATATATATTGGGTTGTTAGGACCATGTTCATCGTGGTCGTCATCATCATCTTCATTATCATTTGTAAAGAAGAATGCTGGTCAAGACAAGACTCTTAGCGCTTCAGCCAAATAAATGGTAGTTTGAGCATTTATGTGAAATTTATAGTACTACATATCTTCTACTAACATAATATAATTGGATTGGTTCATTTTGAAAAGTTCAGTGCCCACATTTTCGGTGCAAGTTAAAAAGAGTAATACTATCTATACATTTATAGTATGAGTTCTATTTTAAGTGTTATAGTAGTACATAGTACTTTATGAATATCATTCCTTCTATCTCAAATGATACAATGACATTTATCTATTAAAGGATAAATTGTTATATATTTGAATGTAAAATTTAATCATATTATTATATAATATTTTCATAGATTTGAAGTATAATAAAATGGAATAATAAAAATTATTATAAAAAAAAAAAAAAAAAAGAAAGAAAGAATTGCAAAAGCAGAAGGCGTAGGACAGCGCCTATTCAAATAATTTCAAAATTCAAAAGAGGGGGAAAGGAGGCACGTGCTATGTACGTGCGATTTTGCCGTTGGGTTTTGCCCTCCGCCCTCTCTCGATTTCATTATTAATAAATTTCAATTTAACAGAGCGGTGCCATTGCATAGAATTGAATTGAATTGAAATTCCAAGTTCTAGGGTTCAGTTTATACAGAGAGAGAGAGAGAGAGAGATTGATCGATCAATCAATCAAACAGATGGAGAAATACGAGAAATTGGAAAAGGTAGGAGAAGGCACGTATGGAAAAGTGTACAAAGCCAAGGACAAAGCCAGCGGACAACTAGTTGCTCTGAAAAAAACCAGACTTGAAATGGACGAAGAAGGAATTCCTCCCACAGCTCTCAGAGAAGTTTCTCTTCTTCAAATGCTCTCTCAATCTCTTTACATTGTTCGCCTCCTCTGCGTCGAGCACGTCGATTCTTCTCAGAAAACCGCCGCCAACAATCCTAGTCCCGATTCCGCTTCCGCCATTAGTAATAATAACAATAATAAGTCTAATTTGTACCTGGTGTTTGAATACTTGGATACCGATCTCAAGAAGTTCATTGATTCTCATCGCAAGGGACCTAATCCTAGACCTCTCCCCCCCACTCTCATTCAGAGCTTTCTTTACCAGCTTTGCAAGGGCGTGGCTCACTGTCATAGTCACGGCGTTCTTCACCGTGATCTCAAGCCCCAGAATCTTCTTCTCGACAAGGAAAAAGGCATTCTTAAGATCGCTGATCTTGGCCTTGGACGCGCTTTCACTGTTCCTCTCAAGAGCTATACTCACGAGATCGTTACTCTCTGGTATAGGGCTCCTGAGGTTCTCCTTGGCTCTACTCATTACTCGACTGCTGTTGACATGTGGTCTGTTGGTTGCATTTTTGCTGAAATGGTTAGAAGGCAGGCTTTATTTCCTGGAGACTCTGAGTTTCAGCAATTGCTTCATATTTTCAGGTATTTAATTCTTGCTCATTACTGTTTTATCAAATTTATTGATTGTAATATTATAATCTTCAGGCTCAATTATGTTGAGAATGTCATTTTTCATAATTATGTTCTCTCTAGTGTTGGTTTAGAATTTAGTTTGAAACCTCAGTTATGCATTTTAATTATATTGGACTGTATTTATCTACCTTTGAAGGTTGCTAGGAACACCAACAGAGAAACAGTGGCCAGGTGTTACTTCTTTGCGGGATTGGCATGTCTATCCTGTATGGGAGCCGCAAAACTTGGCTCGTGCTGTTCCGTCTCTGAGTCCAGAGGGAGTTGATCTTTTATTGGTAATTTTTGTTCTTGAATGCATTTTGGTTGTTGATTGTGTTTGTGATTCTAATGTAGCATTTTGGTTTCCAAATTTTCAAAAATGTGTCATAATCACCTCTTCTTTTTTTTATCAAAACGATTATAAAGCTTTTGCTAATTAAGGCGGAAACAATTGCTCCCGTATGGATCTGCCCCTTTTTGTTTAGTATCAGACTCAGGAAGCGTCAAAGCTTGACTTGTTTGAGTAATCTCATGCATTATATTCATGCTTCACTGGGAACAAAATTTTGGCTCTTTGTAGTTAAGGATGTGGTTGCGGGTCACATTAGTTGATTATCTTGTAATTGTACTTTTGTTGTCAGCCATTGGATTGAAACATTAATATCTGTTCACACTTAAAAGAGTCTAAACTAACTTAGTTGAATGTTTTGATGAGAAAATTCAAGCATGACAGCATTAAATCCTAGGGCTCAAGGCAATCAATTGTGTTTAGGAATTACAGTCATCAGTTTGGATTGAGGGAAAGCGTCTTACTTATTTGATTACCGTGTAAAACTAGATTAGTTATTTGCTTGAAAAGTGTAGCCATGGAAATGGAATAACTGTAGTATTTAGTGCATCGGTGAAATATCACATAGCCTGCACTTCACTTACCTTTATCTACATCTTTATTGCTTAAATTTCCGGGTTGTTTATGTGTTGTGTTTGAATATTGTAGAGCATGCTTAAATACAACCCAGCAGACAGAATCTCGGCCAAAGCTGCAATGGACCATTCCTATTTTGACAGCCTTGACAAGTCTCAATACTGAAGTTGCACTTCTGGGAATATGAAATTCTATCTTTATTCTGGTGTGATACACAGTTTGTAATAGGAAGTCATTTTCTTGTACTGAAGTTATAGGGGATGACTTGGTTCAAACTCTAAACATACTTGTGTCAAGTTGTTAATCGTCATCATCTTGGTGATTTCACCTGCTGAACTTTGTAATACGATCCTTTGAATTATGTGTTACAATCGTTCTTTCATGGAAATTAAGTAATTTCCAAGTTGAGTGATGCCCGGGTGATATTGAAATGCTCTAATTGAATACCAGGCAGAATTATTATCCATGTTCAAAGGAAAGTAATCTAAAGAGAATCTGGAATTGCTTCTTTATGGACAAAGGTTTCCGTCCAGAAAAATATGTTATGATTTAATTTAAACCCTATTGTTGTAGCAGTGGTTAAACATATTGTCCTTGTCCATGAATTATGAAATTAAATATAATAAAGAATCATTCATGAGCGCATTTTAGGTTCCAAAGTTGCGTATACATAAATGAAAACAGTCAAATCAGAGTGTTGCATAGGATCCCTTATTTTCTTTAATTGATTTTACTATCCCAAACGGCAATAGATGCTCTGTAGAGAGCGATTTTTATTTTTCGTTCTGTTCCATATTATTTATAACAGCAATAGGAAGAGGAGTATATTATTGAGAGCATTTTCTTGTAATTTATCTCACTTTCAAGCTGCTTGATTTGAATTTAGCCATTCAGAAATGCACCTTGAGTTAGCAGTAGCAGCAGAGTTTTAGGTTGAAGAGTGAGGACTCACACAATCAGTAAATGTGAATTATCTGTAATTAATAACTGGTTGGTTTGATTATAAATAATAATAATAATAATAATAATAATAATCATAATTAGAAATGGTTGGAATTTGCATGTAATTCGGGAGGAAAGAGAGGAAAGTCTTAGGCTCAGACAAATTAGACAACCTCACAAAATCACAACCGTTGAAACCAAAGCCAAATTTACAATTACCTGTAATTTTAGAATCATTTCCCCAAATATATCTCCAACTTCACCGATTCTCTTGGAAGTCTCTTTCCTTCTTCTTTCCCCATAAGCTAATGGATTAATAATAATATTTCTCATTCCTTTTCCTTTTGTTCTTCTTCATTCTCTCTTTCTGCCATTGTTTTTATCGGATTAACGTTAAATGAACACATTTTCGGTACGAAAGATGAGATAAACAGAAAAATAAATAAACATGAATCAAGCGTAGAGGAAGAGGAAAATCTTCCAATTAAGAGAAATCACAAAGGGCAAAGAGCAATGGAAGGACTTGAAGGTTTGTTAGAAAGGCTTTTGGAAGGAAGATATAACAGAGGCAAAAGAATTCAGCTTAATGAAAACGAAATCCGCCACCTTTGTACCACTGCCAAGCAAATCTTCCTCGCTCAGCCTAATCTCCTTGAATTAGAAGCTCCCATTAACATTTGTGGTATCATTCTCATTTCTTCCTTCCTCCTCTTCTTATTTATTAATCAATCATCGCGTTGATTTTCTTCTCTGATGTTGTAATTTTGAATGTTTTTATGTATTTAGGTGACATTCACGGCCAATATCCTGACCTCCTACGACTGTTTGAGTATGGCGGATTTCCTCCAGATTCCAACTACCTATTTCTCGGGGACTATGTGGACAGAGGAAAACAGAGTATAGAAACCATATGCCTTCTCCTTGTTTATAAAATCAAGTACCCAGATAACTTTTTCCTCCTCCGAGGAAACCATGAATGTGCATCCATCAACAGAATATACGGATTCTATGATGAGTGCAAGCGTCGTTTCAGTGTTCGTCTATGGAAGGTATTTACAGATTGCTTCAACTGTTTGCCCGTTGCTGCACTCATTGAAGATAAAATCTTGTGCATGCATGGTGGACTTTCACCAGAAATGGAGAGCTTAGATCAGATCAGAGTCATACAAAGGCCAATAGACGTTCCCGATCAAGGTCTCTTGTGTGATCTCCTCTGGGCTGATCCTGATAGAGACATTAGAGGGTGGGGTGAGAATGATAGGGGTGTTTCCTATACTTTTGGAGCTGACAAAGTAGCCGACTTCCTGAAGAAGCAGGACCTTGATCTCATATGCCGAGCTCACCAGGTTTTCCTTTAATAGTTTTTCTTTAGTAATCATTATCTTTTAGGCCATAGTTGTTCTAATACCATGCTACTAATTGATTGACAGGTAGTTGAAGATGGTTTTGAATTCTTTGCCGACAGACGGTTGGTAACCATATTTTCAGCACCAAACTACTGTGGAGAGTTTAACAATGCGGGTGCTTTGATGTGTGTGGATGCAAGTTTGCTATGCTCATTTCAGATTCTTAAGCCCTTTGCATAGAGAAAACAAAAGCAAAGATTGTAATAAGCGATCAGAAAGCTGTGTATATACTTGGGATTCTCTTTTCTCTTCGTACAACATTTAAGCTATGTACCTGCTTGTAACATTTGTTACAACTATATAAATATTCACCTTTCCTTCAGTGATATTTTTCTTCTCCATGTGTTTGATGATTATTTGAACATGCTAAAAATATAGAAGAATTTATGCTTCATCCATGTTAATCCCCAGTCAAAACCAAACAAAAAACAATAAAAATTAGTGTACATACAATGATATATTGCAGGATTTCATTTCCATCTCAATAAGCAGCAAACTATATACCACAAAAGACTAATCTACAAATTGGCTATATTCCAATTTAGTCATTCTAAGGATACAAATTTAAGTTCCCTAATTAATACAATGATACACGAAGCTATCCAATCTGCAGTTGAACTAAGCTAAATGCAATGATCAGATTTTCAATTAGACCATACATGAACAAGCCCGTGTCTGTTTCCAGTGTATATTTCGTTCCGCTCTTCGTCATAGAAAAGAGAAGTCTTTCAAAGCCTCTGTAACCGTGCTTCTTATATGGGATGATTGAATCGACTTCCTTGCGCTGCCACTCATCAACCTGGGGACTACCATTTGTTGGTTGCGAGGCATTTCCCAGTCAAAATACTGCTGATATTAATTGATCCAGCTGCCTACAAAATAATAATACTAATAATAAGAGAATATCAGTAGCAATATTCTCTTCATTGAATCATACGAACGAGTTTATAAGCAAGTTATTTCTATGCAAAACTGTGGTGGTGACTTCTCTATTTACAGAAAATCCAAAATTCATACAGCAGTGGTGTCCCAGAGCATGTTCTCAAAACAGAATTTACATTTATTTTCATCTTGTGCTCTTAACTTAATACAAAATAGATCTAATTACCCACCAGAAAACTCGATGTTTGTGGGCAGAAGTCTCAGGAATGTGCCAGAGACTTATGCGAAGGAGATGAATAACCCAATTCACTTCACAACACAGCCCATGCGAATTCTCAGGTGATTTACTTAATCCCCAAACCACAACCATATGAAGTTCTAAATATAAGTAAGCAAATGCAATAAATATAGATAGAAGAAAATGTGACTGAAAGAGGGCTCAGAAATAATAAGATCCTGATCGCTCGTTATATAAATTTTATTTGTGTTACAGTCAGGATGCCATAACAGGTGATCCTCAAACGACGTTACAAGCTCTCCACGAAAGTTCCATACAGCAACAGTTCGATTTCTGAATGTTAGGAACAATTGGTTCTCGTACAGAAAGACAAATGCAGATAGAGTCGTGAATTTCGGTTCTGCTAACTTCCATCAGCTCAGCATTTCGCACCTATACACAACACAGATTACATTTATGGGCATACTCTATAAAAAACTTTAGCAGCGTGAGCGCTCGTTAATATCAGTTAGCAGCTGACATAGGACATATGGATGATGTGATATACTCATCCCATCAATGAGAATACTTGATGGCTATAGGATGAATATAAAGAAGAGAACTTTACCGTGGTACGAGTAGGAGAATAATATTTTCTATGTACTCAAATTTATACTTGCCTTCCATATATATAATTTTTTTAAAACTACATTCAAAATTACACATTTATAATAGATACGAGAATATTCCGCTTTAGAAATTCTCATTCCCGTTCTCATGGAATATGAAAATAGATAGGAAAATCGGAATATAGATGCGAAAAAAAATCTTTAACATACCTACCCCTTGCAATATTAAAGAATGAAGAGACCATAAATAGTATGGTTCGACTTTGGATAAGCCGGTTAGTAGTTTACATACAACATTCCATTCCAACTAAGACTAGACTACATATTTCATTCCTAACTCATCTAAATCAGAGATGATATAATCTTTACATTTTAATCATGAATTCACTTAAATTAAATTACATTTAACAGTTCTATTACTGATCCTATAGATGCAACACCTCCTCTTTCAAGAAGAGAAAGAGCCAACTCACATTCATGCCATCCTCTTAATCCACTTGCCAATTTCCTCAATGTTTCTGGCTTCACTTCTTTAATCCATGCCGGAGCTGAACTTACTATTAGACCTACTAAACACGAAACATAAGCTTTCCAAGTTGCAGAATCACATCCAAGTAATATGTTCCCTTCCAATACTCTCGCTATAAAATCTAAGTGAATTCCGACAATACGTGCCCTTCTAGAGAAGGCCCATGAAGGTGGTATGTCACCAACTCCCAATATCAATGATCCAGATAGAACTAACATATATGCCATTGCATACCCTTCCATTATACGTGCTACAGCACTTAACTTGCCTATTTGTTCATCTCTAGAGGATAGCAACCAGGTTGGTATAGTTTCCTGGTACAGTTCTTGGATGACCTGTAATCCGCCAGTGACACACAAGAGGCTTGCACCCAATGCAGCAACTTCTCTTGCTTTGGATGTGGCGAGGGACAATGATGCTTGACTAGACTTCAATCGGGGTAAGTCTGAGCTTGCCCACCTTGCAGCTGCTTCCCGAGCATACTCTGCTACCAGCCCCACAATCACGTCACTCACATGGTGGACATTATGTATTGTCCTGCAAGAGCGAAGGTAAAGAAATCCAGGCGCTAGGAAAGGACAAACAGAACGAGCTGCAAGAACACTGCCCAGTAAATTATTTACACTGCTTTGATTGCTCAAAAAAGAAGAAACGTCAAGGGACCCAAGGAATGAGGAGAAGCAACTTCTTAGGAGCCGGGCAACAGCTTCTTTATTTTGCCTGAAAAAAGAGCGGGAACACGATACAACTATGAAGTCGTGCCAGCGGCGGACCTTCTGTGCCCACAGAGAGCCAATTATAGGAATGCTAGGCCAGGGGCAACATGATGCACAGTTCTCCAATGCCGGTCCTGCAACAGCATGGATGTACTCCAGGTTCTTGTGGAGTTTGAAAGTAATGGTTAAACTGACAAGAACTGCAACTGGAAGTGGAAGCATTAAAGGTGATGTCCCTGCAAGAAGGTTTAATTAAAACTTTAGCAGGAGAACATGTCTCTATGTTATTTTGCACACAACAATTTAAAATAGAAAAGTGATCTATTATTTTGCAGAACTCTGATTAAATATTCATAATAAAAGCATAGCATATATCATACATAAAGAAAAGTCGGCAGAACTTACCAAAGGAAATGCATGGTACGCTAACACCTACAGCAGCAAGTATTTCCTTTATTTCAGATTCAATTGATGGAAGGATTGCTGCTGGACTGGGCCAATCTACTCCATTCATTGGGACTAGTTTCCATATGCCACGAGTAACTTCTGCAGAGAAATAACTGATAATTGCTGCAAGAGATGCAGGCAAAAAGTCCACAAGGTCCCTCAGGCCTGCCAGCAATCAAGAGCTTGTAAGTAGTGACATAACACAGCAATAAATATACATATATGTATACCTCAGAACCAAGTTAAGGTAGCCTCTAACTAACCTGTTGTCAAGTCCCTAGATGAAAGCTTTCCATATGCACAAGCAGTTAAAATAGCCTCAAGAACAAAAGGGATGGCTTCCAGCACTTCCCATGCAGGAAGTATAGGTCTCTCGTAATCTTCTCCAATACTTGCAGAGGACTCGCATGCATTGCTGGTAGGAGGTGTTGAAGAACTACCCGAAGAGGCCCCACTTTTAGTCATGTTCGAGTAAATCATACTTAAAATCTTATTAGCAACTTGATGAACAGGATTGCCGCTACAAAGGCCAGAGAGTGTTGAAGCAATGCAAGATTTGTTTTGACAATACCAAGCACGTAATTTTGGAAAATTATCAATATATATGGGCTCATTTAACACATATTCAGGGTGGTCCAAGTTGCCATTCATTTCATCTTGGACAACAGAAGTATGTGAGGCAGTGTGCCTATTATGCAGTAACAAAAGATACTCCAGAGTAAGCTCACCCGGCATTGCTCCACCAGAGATACACTGCTCAAGAGGTGGTCTATAGAATTTCCATAGACGAAGAAGAAACAGAAACGCAGAAGAAAAGACCATGTAAATTGAAGGCTCGTCACCTGCACTTGATTTGTTACTAGATGTAGGTATAAGTGATCCAAAGACCTCACAAAGTGGCATTAAAGATGCTGCAACTTCAGGAATCTGCAAGAACAGAAATTTTGAAATCCATCAGAATAAATATGGACCTTGACCTGGAATGGCCAGATGAGAATAGGGGCATCAAACATACCCCATAGCTGAAGTGAGCAATAGAAAAAACAACCAACAAATAACTTGTTTCCCAAGCATACTCTGCTCCTTTGTGAAATCCATCAGAATAAACATTGACCTCAAGTTGTAGTCCAATGGATCCAGATCTAGTAGATATACTACATCATGAGTTCAAATAATAGTTCCCTTTGAATAGGCCCCCCAAATTAACCAAAACCAATTCAACAAATAACTGGTTTCACCTAACAAGAATTTTTGGACTACAACAATGGAACAATGATGGCCTTAAAGAAAAATGTAATATAGCTCATGATTCCATCCAAAAATATTTTCCGTGAAATTATATTTTACCAAACAAACCTCTCATAAAGACATATCCTGGTACTCTTTCACATTATATTGAACATAAGATTTTAGGAAACCTCCAACAGAGAAATATGACCCACCTAAGAGATCACATCAACCATATAGGCCTACTAAGACTTGACAATTCTGAAACTTCCATGAATCTTAATCCATTTTTAGAAAGATTGACTAGTGAAGAACAAAAGAGCTTTCTTTTTAACCTTACAAAATGTGACATTTGACCTACAACTTATGCCTGTAATGCAAAAATAGGATGAAATATTTTTAACCTTTAATTAGTTGATCTTCTTATTTCTTCACTTCCTATGTTCATTTGAAAAAAATACATTGAGTACTAGTTTAAAGAAATCCTAGTTACTGTGTTCCAACTTCATTTAAACGTAAATAAGTTAGAGCTTTAATACTATTTATGGGTCATTACCTAAAAGTTTAGCCTATTGGGTCAAGAATAATTGTAACAACCCAAGCCCAATAACCAAATAGATTTTGTCCACTTTGGGCCCGTCACGAATTTGTTCTTGGGTTTTACAACTCAAAATGCGTCTACTTAATTAGGAGGACCCCAAGGCTATATAACATATAGCCTAAACTCACCCATTAGCGATGTGAGATATGACAATAACAATATCAGATACCAAAGATTGGGATATATCTCATTTCATATTCTCATAAAATTTAGGTTTTATACATATTCAAGGTTCTTGCAAAGATATTGTCATCTCATTGTATGCCAAAAGAAATTTTTACACATCATATTTGACAGCTTGAATATCTACCGGTAAAGATACAGAATAAGATCATTGAATGGATCAAAATGTCATCAAACATTTTCTCAAAACGTGTAAAACCAAGTTAAAGATTGTCAGTATGCTATAAAAAAGTAATAAAATAATCACTTCATTAATATGAGAGATTTTACTCAAAAACCAGCAATAAAAAGTGTCAAGCCTGCAGATTACCTGATAATGATAGCAAAAAATAGGTTGCTTATTATGAATAAGGTTAATGTGCATATTGGAAGAATTATAAAATTGAAATGACTCTATATCAGGAAGAATTCAAAGGCATATTAAATTATACCACTGATCAACTACATAAAACCATTGCAAACAATGTAAGTACTTCAGTTTACTTACCACACCGTGCAAAGACAGTATGTGAACGGAATCAATAGAGGATGCTCCAAAAAGGATAGCACTAAGCATGGGCATATGATCAACTAAGTGACTCCTTGGTCCTGTATAGCCAGCAGGTATTGGTGGAGAAAGAAGTTTGACCACAAAATGCACCACATGTTCCTGCAAAACAAACATAAAATTTTTGAGAAGTACATCCATGACAATCTACATAAGAGAGCCTTTAAGGCAACTAACTTGGAAATTTTCAATATCACTGCATGAAT
The DNA here is from genome assembly GCA_035584115.1 of Cedrela odorata. Taxonomy (NCBI): domain Eukaryota; kingdom Viridiplantae; phylum Streptophyta; class Magnoliopsida; order Sapindales; family Meliaceae; genus Cedrela; species Cedrela odorata. The sequence continues at coordinate 6,969 of JAXCLQ010054372.1, read as the reverse complement.
GTGATACCTGAATATTCCATCCACAGGTGAGGGATGCGCCACAAAGAATTTTAGCAGCTGCTGATTGCTCCTCCACTGATCCATTTAATGCAATTTGATACAACTTCTCTATCTCCGTTAAACTTAAATAGGGGAGTAATTTAGGAAAAAAAACAAATCAACAAATCTGCCATACTAGAATTAAACCGGAAATTATTCACCATACCTTGAAGCAGGATTACAGAAAAGCAAATTTACTAGAGGAGCATTTAGCGGTGCTCCTTCCATAAACATGGACCAAGGAGACTTTTGAACAGGTGATAAATCAGACAGAGTTATTTCTGATGCAGACACATAACTGGGCCAATAATATGCTGATGTGTCAATTAAATTTCTTGCAATGCAGGCTTCCACAATGAGGTGACGCATGTTGCCACCTAAAGAGTGTAAGTCAATGCTAAAATATTACATCAAGCATAGGATTTAAAAGAAATTAAGGTAGTGAAAAAATAAAAAAGATAAAGATACATGAAGTATTAATTCAATACCAAAATGTAACGAGTAGTAAGAATAAAGAAAAAATACTTCCAAATTACCTGAATTTAAAAGTGTCTCACTAGGACTACCACCGCCTAAACCATCCTTCGCATTTTTAGAAATGAAGCTTGCTGCTTTTGCAGCTGCACTAATAGCTTCACCAATGACTGCTGCTGGAGGGCATAAGAGCCCGGTAAAGTTCCCAAGTACCTGGAGAGAGGAAATTAATCCCTCTTTCCTTGAAGCAAGACTCTTCTCATCCATTCCATGTCCACATCCAGTCTCCATAAACCCAGATGTCTTAGCCCCCTGGAGTGAAGAAAGTTGCATTTTGACCTCTTCAGCCAAAACATTAGCAATTGCCAAGGGAACAATAGTCAGAAGGACACAAAGGCGGGACTCAAGATGTGGAATAGGACCTTCTGGAGGATCACGTTCCTGCAACAAAGTAAGAAGTATAAATGAATTTCAGCTACATGTACAATGTGTCCATCAAAGAAAAGTTAGAATGGATTTAGCCTCAACTCTTTGCACAAGACGAAGGGCTGAAAGCCAAAGCGCTAGGAAAGTTTCTTGCCAGCTTGCACGATTAAGTACTCGGAGTGCATTAATATTTTCTGCAGACATGAAATCAACATTGTGACATTATCATTTCCTGCAGCTTTTAATCAGACCTTGTTTATGGAAACACGTGAAAAACCAAACATGTATAAAAATTTGAAGAAACAAAAAGGCATTAAAAAAGGAAATAGCTATAAGATAACCTCTTCAAGTGGGTTTACCTGTAAGTATAACAATGGCTGATGTAACAGGAAGTTGTCTCCCATCCATTGCATTCTCCATGTAAATATCAAAAGAAACCCAACAAGCAGACCAACTGGATTCAGAATTCCAGCAGCACTTTGGCCTCAATGACTTAGTATCAATTAGCATTCCAATGAGCTTGTGCTTGTCTAACTTGTAGTCATAACCCACAACTTTTTGGATGTTATTACACAATGAAAACAAGAGCTGGCTTGCAGATTTCAGTTTTGAGGATGCCAACTTGTTGGCTTCCAGAAACTGCAGCCTCTGCAGAAGGCCATTGAACGTTTCAGGCCTGTAAAAGCAAAACAGGAGATAAGGAAAAGAGGATAATAGAGATCATATTTGTAAAATAAGTCAGATTTATGTATCAAATGTTTCTTAGGGAGACCAAGTTGAGAAAAAGGTAGTAGTAGCCAATTTGAAGTTGTAGCAACATGACAAGAAGTAATCTTTCTTTGATAGAGTAAATCTATGATATTTACTATATGAAATGATTTGCATTAGAATTAACATCAATCAGCAGAATTGTATAAGAAAGGTCAACCTTTTTGAAAACAAACACAGGGACCCAGTATTTGCCATGTATCATGGAATTGCAACATATGCCTGTACAAATATGTGATAAGTGGTGACAATGTCGCATCCCTGCTCAGCTAAAGTATTCATTTATCGTCTACGATGATAGAAAACTATTCATATCTCCTCCTAACATCCTTAAACTCAAATTTCAGCTCAGATATGACAGCTCACTATGTGGACAATATTATAAATAGGTTCCAAGTCTGCAAAAACTGATGACATAAGCTTGAGCTAGCATTATATCGGAAACTTTCATATTCTCGCTGCTTGGTCTTTGTACCTTCTTACCCAGTCAAAGAAACAGAATGCAAAGTGCATAATTTGAGAAACAAAGGAAACAATCTTAAAATTGATTGATGCCCGATAGAGTGCAGGGTACATGGTTTCTTTAAGGCTATGCTAGTAAATTATTAACAGTTTAAGGCTAAGACTATACAATGCAATAGCATGATTCAAGTTCTGAAACATCATAAATAGAGCTAAATTGAAGGCTGGTTGGATGAATATAGCAGCACATACATGTTGAAGTGAACATGGCGAATTAGAACCATAGCTTTTCTACTTTCCATCAGTTTATTCAAAACTTCAATTACCATGAGAGAATTCTTTCTCCTTATCTGTTCAAAATGTTCATTATTTTCTACACTAAAATTCCCAATAGAATCAATGTCCATATTATGTGGATCTACACTTCCAACTGCTGCACTCGATATACCTAGCGACGCCACTTGCAGTCCCCAATCATCAAACACGCTATCAATCAAGCGAACGACAATGCTGAAAAAGAACAAAACAAATGCATGTCCAAGCTCCGCAACTTGAACCTTGTAAGTCTGAGAAAGCTGAAGAGAAACATCAACAGATTGTAGTATCCTGCAATAAGCAGCAAAACAATAGCATCACAGTCCTTTTATCAAACATTGTATCTGCATATTTTCAACTCTTAACTTTTTTCCAACAATGAGAAATCACATACTTGAGATTACAAGTATCAGCGGCGACAGGATGAAAAGAAAGAGCGTATCGAGTTAAGAGTTCAAGATAAAGACGGAAAGCTTGAGGTTGAGATCGTCGATGAGGAATTAGTCGCGCAGTAAGTAGTGAGAGCACATGAATTGAAGAGAGGAGATTAGAAGACAAAGCATAATCAAGAAACTTCCAAAGAGAAGGATGATTATTTTGGAAACATAGATGAGAAACCAAAATCTCTCCTAATTCAACAACAGAACCTGATTTCAGACATTTCCCTATTTCAATTGCCCACATAACAGGATTGTGCTGTCGCTGTTGGCATATCTTCACCGTCTCCAAAACCCTTTCTTCGAATGCAGCACCATTCAACAAACACGCCTCCTCCATATTTTCTCTCTGTATTTTATTTTTTTATTTTTATTAATTCTAATCTTGTTATCTATCAGTTTAACAACCAATTGCCCACCTCCTCGGCGCCACCCATTACTCGCACCTAACAATTACTCACGTGGACAGGACAGAACACTGCTGCTACTAACCTTACTACGGTGGCCATCACCTGACCACCATCTGCAATTCATGGCATGGCATGGCATGTGACCGAGTCATAGAGGTGCTTCTAGAAGAAAGGTGCTTCTAGAAGAAAGCAAATAAAATATAATATTCTAATTAATTAAAAAGATCATTCATTCATTGTCAAACGAAATCTATTCAGCCTGAAAAATTGGGTGAGACCGATCCCATTGCAAATATTCTGATATCGGTCATAATCATCCGTTTAATTATTAAACGCGGAGCCCACTTGGAATATGATTGATTGTAAATTAAAAATAAAAAAATAAAAATGATCGAATATTATTAATTCATATCATTATCATTGTGATATTAGAGTTACATAATTTTCATGAATTTTTTCATATAATTATCATCTTTTTATTTTACTATTTGAATATTAATCTTACCTAACCTAATCTTCAATTTTATGTACTAATTTGGTCTTACTCATAGAAATATTTCTAAATTCTTAGCGTACAGAGTGAGAGACTGTGTTGTTTCAAAGGTACTTACTACATGTTGTTTATTTATTTTAATTAATTAAGTTTGATAATGATCCTAGGGCATAGCCAATATTGAATAAACTGGTTTTATAATTAGATTTAGACAGCCTAACTATATAATATTAATTCCACATTAACAATTAGACTTGCAATATGAATTTGTTTATTTATTTAAACCAAAAAAAAAAAAAAAGCACGCAAGGTCCGGTGCATTCCTCTTGTGCCAACAAATTAATGTTATCGTCAATCAACGTTATACACACACTTAATTACATTACTTAGACCGCATCTCAAGGTCCGATGGATGCTTAATTGCATATTTAATTACTTTTATTAATTGGGATATTGATATTCGGGTTTTTTTTTTTTATTATTATTTATTTATTTTTTCTCAAATAAAAAATAAATAAATAATTTGACCCTTTATATCAAATGAAAATGATGAAATTACCCTTGGAATATTCAATATTGAATTGTACTAAACACTTATTTTCATTATTGAAAACTCAGCAGAAGTAGAATTAAGAGCCTTGTTAGCTGGTGTTAATAGAATATAATTAGACTAGTAACAGAACAGAATACTCGGCAGTCCCCAAAAATGCTTGGTCAAACTCAAATAGATGACTCAAATTGAATATCATCTTATTTATTTATTTATTTATGATTTTAATTTCAACGTGATTAGTAAATACTAATTAAATATCTAATGTTAAAACTACTATAAAATATTAACCCAACGACATTTTTAGCATCCCTGCGGAGTCCAATCAAAGAAACACAGAGAAGACGACGATGGATGTGGAATCAAAGGAAAAAGCAATGAAACCTGTACGGAGTCATCGGAAACGGAACATATGTATTGGGGTGACGGTGACCATCGTCGCCATAGTATTACTGATCGTGATCTTGGCGCTAACTGTGTTCAAAGCCAGACGTCCTGTGATTAACATAAATTCCATCATTCTTGAAGACCTCGACGTGGCTCTCGACTTAGCAAGAATGAGAGTTAATCTCAACATCAGCGTGGACGTCAGTCTCTCCATTAAAAACCCAAACAAGGTTGGACTCAATTACAAAAACAGCTCTGCTTTTATTAATTACAAAGGAGATATGGTGGGAGAAGTTCCGATTACGGCAGGGAGGATTTCGGCTGATAAAACGTCGGGAATGAACGTGACGGCGACCCTTTGGGCGGATCGACTTCTGAGTAATTCGCAGCTGCTGCCTGATGTTATTGCTGGTTCATTGCCGTTTGGAGTTAAAGCCAAGATTTCGGGGAAAGTCAAAATTTTGGGTATTAAGATTAAAGTAACTGCGACTACTACTTGTGATTTCACTGTGTTTATCTCTAACAGTACGATTAGTGATCAGAATTGCAAGTATAAGACTAAGTTATAGGAATTCTGTTTTCTGTTATAGACTCTTTGTTTCTGTTGTTTTATTCACTTTAATTTTGATGTTTTTGTTGTCTTGTATTGCTGCAGTTTGTACTTTGTATTGGTTTATGATATTCATGTTGTTGTTAATTTAAAATAGCAAATTACACTATTAATTCAGCTTTGCTAGTTAATCATCTCCAAATCTCTACTTTCTTTTATCTTTTATTAGAGTCAAACAATTGCCATAAACATTTTTGAACCTTTACCGGAATTTTCTTTCTTTTGTATAAAGAAGTTATTCTTTTATGGTTAGAGGCCCGGGTGAGGCAAATTCGATTTGTATTGGTTTGGTCTAAAATTTAAATTGATAAAAAAAAAATTGTCAATCTGAGATTGAATTAAATCGATCTAAACTGAGAGTAAAAGACATAATGAACTTAGAAGGTCTTTAAGTGCAAAAAATTTCGTAGGTTCGAATTGATTTTAAATTTTACTTGTGTTTAGTGAGAAAAATAAAAAATATTTCTTAATTTTATAGACTATTAACTTTAAAAATAAAATTTATTTTTTAAAATTTTATAATAATTAAATTTAAATAAATAATTAATTATTAAATAAAATAATAAAAATAAAATATAAATTTTAAAATAATTGTATGAATTTAAAAAAAAAATTAATTTAAACAAAGTTTATATTAAATACTAAACTAAATTTTGTGGTTTTATTTTTTTAAATTGAAATCTAATTAATAATTTTAAAGACCGATTCATACGAAACAGTTTGGTTTAATGTAAATGAGTTAGGCTCAAAGTCCCCAACCTTAAGCTACTGTTTAATGATATCAGACGATGCAATTACAAGTTCCAACATTCAACTGTTTGAGTTGATTCTAATCCACGTCTTTACGGTTGCCACGACTTCCCTTGATGGCAGGCAATGTATGGAAATACTAATGAAAGATTCATTAATACCCCTGCCTCCCTGCCTGTCTGCCTGTAAAGTTTGACAATTCAATAGACGAGGGGAAGCATCCAACTCCATTCCCAAGTGAGGTCAACTGAAAATATTCAGACAACTATTTCGATAACAAATAAGTCTCAATAATGTCGTTCTGATTTCGTCAAGTGAGAGAATTTATTAAATAATTTTACAGCGTGATTAATTGTTCACTCCGTGGGGGCTTACGGTTTCCGTAAGGTTAAGGTTGGAGTCAGGAGCAAGTAAAGTTCACGCAAAGAACAGAACAGAACAAAGTCAATTATAACAACAACAAAACTGCTGACAAGATATAAACAGCTGCAACTTGGACTTTTTGTATCACCAAGCCATAACTCCTGACTTTATTTCTCTTGATAAGGTTGAAATTAAGCTCATTCAGTCACTGTCACCATTAGATGACACCATATTTGTCGAGAAAGACAACCGATAACAGTTATTTGTTTTTTGTTTTTTTTAAATCTTTCACAGTTCACAGCCCTTTTCAAGCCATGTTATAAATATCTAAATTCCTCATCAACCACATGATTTTAAAAAAGACGAGGGATTTGCTTTCTCGGAAGGGCCAAGGACTCTTGGCCAGGATGTGTAAAGGGCGCCGGTAAGCGGAAGTACAATGCCGAATCGATAAAAGGGTTGGGTTCTTTAAGAATTCTTTCTTC
>JAXCLQ010054331.1:0-17964 GCA_035584115.1 Cedrela odorata | reverse complement strand
CTCTTGTGACATGAGACTCGTCACCCAACTATTAATATCAAATACTAATCCTTGGCAGCATCAAACATGCCAGTCATACAATGTCATACCCCCATATAACAATACCTCAACTAGGAACTAATTCGGATGTATTTAATCAGACTCTGTGCTTATATTTGTAACTCTTTGTAGATAGAGTCATGACGTCATAATACATCACTGGATCTCATTCTGCATTTTATATATTATATATATATATACAATTGTATATGCAAAATGATATAAATATCATTTTATTAATCATAAACTAATTTATAATAATATACAAAATTATATATACATAAGGATACTATCCCTAGACCATATGACACGATTAGTTTTAGGGCATATCTCCAACAAATCATGCATGTCAATCATTTTTCGAACATTTCAAGTATCAAGAACATAATATTCAAACTTCCCAATCATAATAGCTTATGACCTTAGTCATATATTTCTAACTCTGTGGCTTGCTTATGCCACTGCTGGTAAATAGTGCTTCTACTAAATTGGTTTCCATCAATAAAAAATAGTACCAAAATTTAAGACTATTCACAATCATATAGTTAAATAAGTCTTAAGCCATTACCTAATACTGCTTATAACAAATATCTTTCTCAAATTTTGAATATTAGCTTAAAAGTATAGACGGTTAACTGGCTAATTGAGCAGAACATTCAAGAGTAGGATTGTTTAAGTAGTTTCTTTTTATCAAGAACTGATGTCTGTTACACTAAATAAAGTTGAGCAAGAGCATTGACACTAGTTAAGTTTTGCTAAGATAAGAAGAATGCTCAGAGAACCTTTAAATAGCCTTTTGTATTCTGTGTTTTCTCGCCAACAATTACAAAGAAAATAATGAATATATAGCTACAAGAATGATGATTAAAACCTAGAAAGCTAACGATAAAAGGAGGTCCTGATACACTCAAAAAAATTTAGAATAAAGATGGCTAGAGCATGTCTCACGACTGCTACAAAAACACTGCCTGCTGCTCTATCAACAAAAAGCAAAACTAACTATTTTGTTTTCTTCTTCATTTGTTTTTGTTCCCTGTATTGTGTGAGCTGATTTCATTGCATTCTTGAGCTTGTGCCAAGTGGCTTACTTCAACTCCCCCTCTCAAACTTGAACTTCCTTATGCAAGATTGAGTTTGCATATAAATATTTCATATTTCTGAGTACCAAGTGGCTTTGTGAAACCGTCTGCAATTTGATCTCTTATAGGTACAAATTGAATGTTCAACTCCTTATTCAAGACCTTGTCTCTTACAAAATTGATATTTATTTCAATATGTTTTATCCTGGCATGATACTTAAGATTTGCTGCCAAGGCAGCTGCACTAAGGCTGTCACACCAAATATTTAGCTTTGCATTTTGTTAACAGAGCAGCAGACAGTGTTTTTGTAGCAGTCATGAGACGTGGTCCACCCATCTTTATTCTGAATTTTTTTGAGTATACAAAGACCTTCTTTTATCATTAGCTTTCTAGGTTTTAATCATCAGTCTTGTAGCTATAAATTCATTCTTTTCTTAGTAATTATTGGCGGGAAAACACAGAATACAAAAGGCCATTTAAAGGTTCTCTGAGCATTCTTCTTATCTTAGCAAAACTTAACTTGGTATCAGAGCCTTGATCTATTCTCAAGGATACATGGCTATTGCAAGTGATCATTCAAGCAGCTCAACTCAAGTTAACACTGCTTCATAAAACATAGCAAACTCCAATACTAATACCTTCCCCTTCCTAAACACAATTAAGCTCAACGATGGTAATTACCTTCTGTGGAAGTCTCAAGTCCTGCCCTCTGTAAGAGGCAATGACTTTGAAGACTATCTTGACATTAAAGTCACACCACCACACAAGTATGAGATTCTGGTTGATGATGAAAAGCACAACATCACAATTATAAATCCAGTTTACAAAACCTGGAAAAAATAGGATCAACAGTTTATGGGATGGTTGCTTTCCACCCTAAGTAAACCTATGTTGTTTACTGTGATAGGATGTTCATCATTTGTTGAGTTGTGGGAAGTACTTAGCAAGATCTTTGCTGCAAAATCAATGGCTAAGATAGTCAATTTGCGTAGCTTAATCTCTTCAACAAAAAAGGAAAACTCAAGCATAATAGAGTATTACATCAAAGGGATGGCTAATGCTCTTAAAGCTACTGGAGACTTCATCAATGACAGGGACCTGATACTCTACATTCTTGGAGGACTAGGAAGGGACTATAATTCAGTCATAGTAAACATATCTTCTAGACAAGAGACACCAGAAGTAGAAGAGGTCTATTCCATGCTTCTAAGTCAAGAGAACAGATTAGATGCATGAAATGAGACACTCAACTCAGGTTATCAATAAGAAATCAGTGCCAACTATGCCCAAAATCACATGAGCTTGAAGAAAAACTAGAACACATAAGGTCAAAACAAAGCTATGCACAATGCAGGTGGTAGAGGCAGAGGTAGAAATCCAGGAGGTAGAAGCAGATCTCCTAAGCCAACTTGCCAAATATGTTTGAAGACTGGTCATGCAGCAGCAGAGTGCTAGCATAGATACAACAAAAAGTACATCCATCAAAAAGCCAAGCAGGATACTAAGGGAGCATACACATCACACTAGAAACCACAGCTGATCCATTTGGTATGTGGATTCAAGTGCCACAAATCACATTACAAATTCTCTGAAGAACTTGCAAGTCAGCTAAGAGTATAAGGGAGGTGATAAAATTTCAGTTGGAAATAGTGAGAGCTTATCTATTTCACATATTGGACACACAAACATACACACGCCTCATAAGCATGGCATTTTAAAGTTGAACAGTTCTTTACATACCTAAGATTAGGAAAAACCTTATCAATGTGTCTTAAATATTAAATGATAACAATGCCTTAATCACCTTTCATAAAAACTCATGTGTTGTGAAGAACCTGAAGAAGGGGAAAATTCTGCTTCAAGGATTGGCTAGAAGGGGCTTGTATAAAATGTTGAAGTGGTTGGTGTTGAGCTCACAAAATTCCTTTTCTATCAATCTAGCTTCCTTGTCAAAACCTTCGAGTTCTAGTTTGCATTCAGTTACGATAGAGTCAAATTTGAGTCATTTTCCCAATTTTTTAAAGAGTAAAAAAACTTTAGACTTGTAGCACAAATGACTTGGCCAAGCCAATGTAAGAGTATTAAAGAATCTCATTTTTGCTTGTAATAACTCTAAAGAAATCAATGAAAACAATTCAATAACCTCATTGCCCTTCTATTCTGCATGTAAACTTGGCAAAATGCATAAGGAACCTTACAAAACTACAGCCACAAAATCAAAGAAACCACTAGAACTTATACACACTGATTTTTGGGGCCCTGCTTCTGTTTCTTCAATTAATGGCTATAGATTTTATATAGCCTTTGTAGATAACCATATAAGATTTACATGGATATATCCTCTTGCACATAAATCAGATGCCTTTTCTATTTTTAAACACTTTAAAACCCTTGTGGAAAAATCTTTTGAATTGAAAATAAAAGCAATTCAGTGTGACATAGGGGGAGAGTTTAAAGTTTTTGAAAGTCTTTTAGTTGAACATGGGATTGCCCTCAGACATGCATGCCCATACACATATAATTAAAATGAAAAAGTTAAGAGGAAACATAGGTATCTTGTAGAAACAAGTTTAACTCTTCTTGCTTAAGCTAGCATGCCTTTAAAATACTAGTGGGAAGCATTCTATGCTTCAATCTATCTCTTAAACAAATTGCCGTCAGGTTTCATTTCAAACAAATCTCCATTTGAACTCCTTTTTGGGCATAAACTTGACATTAAGATGCTGAAAGTATTTGCCTGTGAATGCTGCCCTTTCTTGAGGCCTTACAACAAAAATAAATTTCAGTTTCAATCTTCAAAGTGTGTCTTCATAGGATTTAGTAGTCATCACAAAGGCTACCTTTGCCTACATCCCTCAACAAGAATCTATATTGCAAGAAATGTAGTGTTTAATGAGGAAAATTTTCCCTTTTCATATGACTCTAACTTCATCCCTCAAGTTCCTAAAACTACAGATGTTCTAGAAAGTTTTCAGTAGTCACCTCATACCATCACAAACTAGTTTACAAGTGAGCTCAATAACACCATTTCTACAGATGTAAGAACTGCCTCTATTGCCTGAGACATAGAACTTTCAGCTTCTTCTCATAACAATCTTAACAGAAACCAATTGTCTCATTTTCGAGTTTCCACATCACTTTCAAACACTCGTTCATCAAATTTCAGTTAACCAAATAGAAGTCATTCTCTTCAATAAAACATTCCTGCTTATAAACCTCAGCCTCATGGCCATTCTATGATTACAAGAAGTCAGGCTAGCATTTTCAAACCAAAATACTATCTTGCTGAAACATCTCAAGCCATGCATTATAAAATACCTATGAATGAAGAAGAAGCCTTGACAAATCAGAACTGGAGACTTGCTATAGAACAAGAATTAAATGCCTTAGAAAAGAACAGAACATGGACACTTGTGCCTCAAGAATCAGATATGAAAGTTGTAGGTAACAGATGTATCTTTAAGGTAAAATAAAATACAGATGGAAGTGTTGACAAATACAAGGCAAGACTTGTGACCAAGGGATACTTGCAAACTCCAAGCATAGACTACTCTGAAACTTTTAGTCCAGTGGTCAAGCTTGCAACAATCAAGATTATTTTGAGCATCGCTGTGCATATGGATTGGAATCTCAAACAAGTGGACATTAACAATGCCTTCTTAAATGGTAAACTGAATAAGGCTGTTTATATGAAGCAACCGATAGGATTTGAAGATCCTAAGAAACCAAATCATGTATGCAAGCTAAAGAAGGCATTATATGGGATAAAGCAAGCACCAAGAGTATGATTCGAGAAACTTAAAGCTGCCTTAAGGAATTGAAACTTCACAGATTCAAGATCTGACACCTCACTTTTCTATAGAATCAGTGGAAAAGACATCACTTTGGTGTTGATATATGTAGATGATATCATTGTGACAGGGAACAATAATAAGCACATAGAAGACCTGATTAGCAAGCTTGTGAAAGCCTTTACCTTGAAGGACCTTGGTGACTTAAACTTTTTCTTAAGCTTCGAAATCAAAAGAGAATCAGGTGGTCTTTTATGAGTCAATCGAAATATATTATGGATTTGCTGGTGAAGACAAATATGCTGGAATGCAAAGGTGTCACAACCTCTATGTCAGCAGGTACAAAACTGAGTAGGCTTGATGGAAAACCTGTGGAAAACAAGACTTTCTACATATCAGTAATTGGGTCACTGCAATATGCAACATTGTCCAAGCCAGATATCACCTTTGCTGTAAACAAGTTGAGTAAATATTTGAATGAACCACATGATGTACACTAGAATGCTTGCAGAAGAGTTCGGAGATACTTGAAACACACTTACAGATATGGACTTGTGTTCAAGAAATCAGATGAATTGAATCTTGTGGGATTCTCATATGCCGATTGGGCATTAGATCAAGATGACAAGAGATCTACAACAGGATATAGTGTATTTCTTGGCTAGACCACGTCTCATGACTGCTACAAAAACACTGCCTGCTACTCTGTCAACAAAAAGCAAAACTAACTATTTTGTCTTCTTCTTCATTTGTTTTTGTTCCTTACATTGTGTGAGTTGATTTCATTGCATTCTTGAGCTTGTGCCAAGTTGCTTACTTCAACCACACTAACTAAAAATTAAATAGAGGAGAGCAAGAGCATTGACATTTTCAAATAATAAATGCCATCTATTGACAATTTAGAAAAAGTACATACTTTACTACAACATACATACATGGATGGATATTCAAGTTATCCGAAGCTAAAATGAGTCTCAATTTTGTTAGATGTCCATCAGGTTCACTTCCAAAGCTATTTCATATTAAAATCTTTCAATCCATACTTCCATAGTTTTGTAGCTACAAGATACATACAGGCTAAGATTTTGATGAAAAATTTCATGGCTACCCTAATTGGCCAAGGTTTTAGAAGTAAAACGATTATAAAAGTTCCCAAAACCATAACCTGATTCCATAATCTATTATTACACACAGCTGAACAAGTGGAATTTTTTAAGACAATTACAGTGAAGAGTTTGGTGAGCAAAAGGAATTCAAATACAGATAAAATTCTTTAATGAAATTATATACTTTCTCAAATAAAGCATCCAATACTTGAGGACTCTAGTTATAACACCTGAAAAAATACATTCATAATGAGAAGCAAAAGTTTAGGTACATTGTTCAAAGTCATGTCTTAATCTCCAACAACATGAAAATTGCACAAGAAACATCCATCATGATTCGTGTTGCCTAATATATTTGTATAATTACTCATCTTGTAGTCTTCTTCAGCATTTGGCGGTGTTTGAGGCTTCTTGATTTGCAATTACCTGACCTGAAAATAAAGACATGGGAGAAATCAAAGCTTGTGTTCAAAAGGGAAGGTTTGAGTAGCGTCTACTGTGTCTTGATGATGAGAACTTCCCGCTAGACGTAAAAGACCTTTTCATTAACATAGACCTCTTCTGCAGAGATGACCCAATTGAAGAACTTTTCATCAATTTGCATATGGAAGAACTTGAACTTTCACTATTCCTCTTGGAAGTAATCTTCAGTTTCTTCGATTGCCATAACTGAGTGGCCAAATTTCGTTGTTGCTCATCATGCATAACACCACTAGCCACTGCATTGTAAATCAAAGAGGCTGCAGAAGAATCCAGTGAAACTGATCTTCTCATTGGTTGGTTATCTTCTTCAACCACCCGCCGATTCTCAGCTAAATCACTTAGTACTTGACAATTACAATCACCATTTCTAGTTTTCAAACAAGGCAAACTCTTCATCGAATTTTCAGCAGAATGAACATCTTCAACTGACAATACACCATTATTATTATTATTATTATCATTTCCATTTATAATTTCACTAATCCCACCTTCTCCCACATTATTGCTTTCCGCTTCGCTATAATTCTCTGAATTCGCCTCCGTGATTTCATTTCTTGAATCTAATCTATTCGAACTAGACCCCATCTCTTGTGCTTGTGCAACAGCTGCACCAGAGATTATGGGAGCACGGCACAATGGGCAATTCTTATGCGATCTTAACCAAGTGTCAATACAATTTATGTGAAAAGCATGGCTACACTTGGGCAATAACCGGAGACTCTCATCTTCTTGAAACTCACTCAAGCAAACAGAACACTCTGTTCCTTCAATCAACCCCACACATTTTTTATACTTAAACACTGCAATAGATTCAATAACAGATTGAGGAAGACCAACGGTATTGATGTACCATATGGGATGGTCCAAAACTGGTCTACGATCTTCATCAAAGAAATCTTCCTGGGTACCAAAAATTATTGGCGGATTTCTTCTTCTTGAATTATTTCTCCTTAAATAGTATGCTCTTATGACAGCACACAAGATAGCAAAAAGAAGCATACCAACTATGATACAAGACATGATAATCATACTGACTGTGACTAATTCCTTTCCGTTTGACTTACCACCAACGGGCGACAAAGGCCGCAGTGGTGGTGGCGGCGGAGGAGAAGAGCACACCAAATTGTCTCGGCAGTCATCATAACATGATGATGAACACCCACTAACATCATCTTTATCTGAACTACTACATCCCGAACAGACCGATTTGGTACTATTCACATTTTCTAGCAGTAGTTTTCTGTGACCAAATCCCATCACAAAAACAGAGCAAAAAAATGAATAAGACCAAGCAAGAGATAGAATTACATACCTTGCTTCTGGGAAATAATTGAAAGAAGACACAAAAAGGGTTTGGTTTGGTTTTCTTGAATTGATTATGCCGCCGCTGAATAATTTGGGTGGGTTTTTTCAACAAAAATTTGTTGTGGTTAGAGACATATCACTTTCTTTCGAAGACTTCTGTACTTCAAGCATTAACTCGGTAGTTTCGTTTTTCTTGCTTGATGAAAGTGCCCCGCCAAGTCAACGCACCATTTTTCCTTGGAGTCATTTACGCGTTAAATTTATTGAAGGGCTAGGATAGTCGATAGCGGTCTCGTTTTGGTCATGATGTGCGAACACGATTGAAATTCATCAAAAAAATTTTTTTTTTAAACGAATTATTATTAGATTCGTGGTTATGTTATTTATTGTATTGAGGAAGAATTTAACCCACAAATCGATCCCTTAATTTTTACCAACAAGACTATCCTTTGCCTCTTGCTTAGTTTTCTATATTATAGACTATTAACATTTTTGTCCTTAAAGTTCCTCCATCTCCTTGGAACATCTTAGACAAATTGGTGCAACAATCACTTCTCTTTTCATCAAATTCTTAACTGTGGCGAGAAAATTTGACAAGGCCCTCCGTGTAATACCCTTACCTTTGCTGGTACATTAGCATTGACATTACTATAACTTGAAGGAAGGTCAGGAAATTTAATTTATGAAGCTACCTGATGGCCACTCTTGAGTGTGTATTGTCCCATATTTCTCATAGAGCCAAATCACATGATCTTCAGTGAAAGCTTGTCTGATTAGTCCTTACTGCATATTCTCCATCCATATTCATTTTGGATTATTGCTCTGCCCCTTCTCTATGTAAAAGATGGACAATTTCCCACTTTTGCTTCAAGGAAGTCTCATGTCTTGAAATATCTACCTTTCAATATTTTGGCCACAATTGAATTTGGTGAATGGACGATTTTCCTGTTGAAAATTAAGTATATCATATACAGTAAAAATTTAAAATTATTTTAATTAATTAAATATTTATTAATTCTTATATCAAGATTTTGTTATTTATAACATAAATTAAAGATAAAATAAATGGATTAAGGTCGTACTTTAGATCATCACCACTAATGAAGTTAGAATAATATTTTTTTTAGATTTTTTGCAGATATATTTCTTTGAATGCTATTTTGACTTTTAAGACATCTAAATTAATTTTTTTTTTTTTTGTGAAATATGAAGTTGTAAATCTTTGAGTCTTCTTTCTAAAGTTTCTTGAATTGTATTAATCAGATATTAGGATCTAAAGTTATGGTTCAAATACAAAAATTGCACAAACACTATTTTCTAAATCAACTATCCAAGTGTATGACCTCTAATGATAATTCACATAAGGTAGAGAATTATATTTTTAAAATTTCTCTAAATCTTAATTATGTAGAATATCTGTTTTAGAATACTAGTTTTTGAAAAGAGATAAACTACAGAATTTTTGACTAAAAAAATTATCTCTCTTATTCTTATTCTTATTCTTATTCTTATTCTCATTTACATATATTTTTAGGCAAAAACTGAGGTTTATATAGATTTTATATTTTAACTTTTCAAATCTTAATTCAAATAGAAATTTCACTAAATAGATTCCTAATCTCATTAGTAATTTATTTTTAAATTAAATATTATTTAATTCATTAAATAATATTTTCTTAATCAAATTAAGAAATCTATAATTAAATACAAATACTTTGCATAATTATAACTTTACATGATTTTAATTTAACTCCCAATAGTTTCTAAAACTATTAAATAAACACTTAAAGATTATAAACTTAACAATTAAGTGCTTAATCATTTATTTACATAATTTAACCTTAATTTTTTTAATACTTTTTAGTACGTGACCCATTTGGTTTTTTCTTTTGTTGATAATGGAGATAGTTATAGACTTCTTAAATTTAGATAAATTAATTTAATTAATTTATCATCAATTAACTTTTTGATTAAAAAATTAATTTTCATAGATCAAAAGCGGCATCTAGTAATGCATCAGGACGCTCAATTGAAAAAGAATACTAAATTAGTAAAATCTAGTCAGTATACCATTACAGTATGATACAATTATTTTACCTTATACATATCCCACTAAAGATTCTAAAGTATGAAAAATGTTTAATCTATTAAATCATGGTTATTGAAACTTTTGATTAAAGCTGATAATATAATTTTAGAGTTTTTAAAACTTATTTTGGAACTCGTCATGGCCATGGACTTATATTATCACTTATATCAAAATGACGCTCCTTGGCATATCCACTCTATGTTATCCAGATCGACGAATCCTTTATTGATCTCTCACAACCTTCGGGTACTTTTCATATTATCTAATCATTACCCTATAAACAATTTCGCTATAAACGACGGAGGTGTAATGTCAAAGCATATATGATATACAAATAAAGTATCATAAAGATCTCAATTCTAAAAGCCAGTCATACTATTGTAATTAAGAGAAATCCCATAGACACATAGATAACACTCCTTATGAGTTTCTCAAGCGGGTCAGTTCAATGAATTTATTCTCTAACAAGTATCCATATGTTAGACTAAGTGAACACATTCACTAGTAACTTATGAGATTAGCTACTTTCATTTTTTAATGAAGTAGACATAACATATGCTGATCTAATATGAATTTATCAATATTTTAGTGTTGATAATCTTACAATCAAGAATATTTAAGAATAACGGGATCTTATAAGTTAAATTTAAGTTAACTCCTTTAATTGTTATTCTAAGAAGTTTATATATAAGTAATCAACATAGACAAAACATATAAATAAATTTTCAATTTTATTAATTAATAGAATAATGAACAATTATATATTTGTTTTTATTGGATCTTGAACATATAATCAACAATCTCCCACTTGCACTAGAGCTAATTTCTATGATACTTTATACCAAACAATTCAGTGTGCCTATTATGCTTTTGTTGGGACAATGACTTAGTGAGAGAATCTGCTAAGTTCTCTTTAGTAGGTATCTTTTATATCTTCTCTTTACCTCTATATTATCTCTATAATCAGGTGATATCGCCTAAGTATATATTTGGATCTCTATAGAGACTTGTTCCATAGCTTGTGGGTTATGAGCCCACAATATATCATAATCGAATTGTGATTGTTAGGAGCTACACCAAAATTTGTGATGAACTTTCTTATTCAAACTGTTTCTTTAGCTATTTCTAAAGCGATTATATACTCGACTTTGGTCATTGAGTTTGCTGTAATAGTTTGCGTAGAACTCTTCTAGCTTACAATAACTCCTAACATAATAAACAAATATCTAGATTATAATTTACTATCATCTTTGTTAGATTGAAAGCTAGTATCATAATAGCCCAACACTTTGAGCTTAAAACATCCTTCATAAATTAAGAATAAATCATTAATTCTTCTTAAGTACTTAATAATTGTCTTAACAGCTGTCCTGTGACTTTCACTTGGATTGGTCTAATATGTGCTCGTAACACTTATAGTAAATGACAGATCAAGTCTTGTACATAGCATAACATATAAGATTGATCATATGACTGAAGCATATGAGATTTATTTTATGCGCTCAATCTTTATAGAAGTTTTAGAACACTTTTCTTTTAGAGGGGTAGTGTAACACCCCCAAATTTGGAAGAGTTCGAGATGTGATTTTTCTTAATTTACAAGACTTAAATCATACGGAAGCATTTAAAATTTAACTCATACTCCTTCATAAATATTCATTAATCACAAAACTACTTTTGAACAACTTACAAAACTTAATAACAGCGAAAATCTTAAATCCTAAAGAACCAAGGAACAACAAAAGTTTAGCCAAATCCATTTGCTACGGGCTTAACTTTTATTATCTAGGAATCACAATAAACTATAATGAGTTTTATGCTCAGTAAGTATATTAGTTTTTCATAAAAACAAAATACATACATACTTATATGCAATGCGTGCACATGATATGACATAAATTGAAAATCACGATCATTTCAAAACTTTCATAACATTTTAACACTATAGAAGCTTCTTCAAAATTTACTAGGAATATCTCATTCAATTACTATTTAGTAGAATTTCACTTATCACTTATCACTGATTGAGCCAATGTCACCTGTTGATGACATACTTGTTGGAGATATGCCCTAGAACCAATCATGTCATGTGGTTCAGGGATATAATTCTTTGTATATAAATATTTCTGTAATTAATTGTAAATTATTTATGATTAATAAAATGACATTTATATCATTTTTGAATTTACAGTTACTTAATAAATAAATAATGCAGAATGAGATCCCGCGATATATTATGATGTGAAGACTCTATTTACAAGGAGTTATAGATATGAGTATAGAATTTTAATTTGAATACATCTGAATCAGTTCTTGGTTGAGTTGATATCATATAAGACTGTGACATATGTTTGATGTTGCCAATGATTAGTATTAGATGTTAATAGTTGGGTGATGAGTCTCATGTTACAAGAGCATAAACATAGGTGATGCGTTAGAGAATGTGTACTGAGTGTAACTAAATGTGACGAATCACATGGGCAATTATCTATAGTCAATGATATGTTATACAGTTGTACTAGTGTAACATTAGTCTTTTGACCTAAGGTGTCACGGCTACCATTTACATTGAGGCATATCGTTCACTTGTGTTTATCGCACTAAGTTAGCCATGTTTGGTGAAAGAAGCTTGTTGGCAATGCTTTCTTAATGTACGAGGATAAGTGATGACCAATATGGAATCTACTAACTCAAATATTTGAACTTGAGATCCTAGGCGGGGATGTCATACATGGGAATGAAATCTGTGGCCAAAGTACATGTCTTCGAAAAGGTGTTTTCTGATACATGAATCTCATATATGATTTGAGACCTTATTCCTATGATTGAGTTAAGAGTTTGATTATTTTATGACCCGCACTCAATCAGGAGTCGACCATAGAGGGACTTTACTACATGCATGTACAACTATATGAATTCATTAGTGTCTGGGGGTCATGGCATTTTGTAGAGGTTGCACATGATCATTAGGAACTTCAGATGCAAGGAGTTGTACCAAAGTGACGCGAATAAGTTTATATCTACTTATGTCTTGCTCACAGTAGATCTAGGCAGTCACCCACATATTGGTTACTTGATAATGATGGCTATTGCCATTATACAATATTTATTAAGTTAGTTAATGATATTGTTTAGATACTTGATCGAATGATAATTTAATTCTTTATTATAAAGAATTAATTTTCTCCCTAAAACGTGCTAGCACATGTGTGCATAGAAAATATTTCGATAATAATTTAAATTACGTAAATATAATTTATGAACATTTAGAAACTAAGAAAAATATATTTTTTCATAAGAATATTAATAAATAAATTGTTTATTTATTAATGATTAAATTATTGTTGTTTGATCAAATAGATCCTTGCTTGACAAATGGCACCATGTGATGTTGCTAAGTGTCTTTTTACAATTAATATTTGAAAATTAAATATTATAAGTGATAATTATATTTAATTATATATGATATAATATTAAAATATAATCATTATATTTTATTTATATTGTATAAATAAAATAACACACTTTCTTTCTCATAAAATATCTTAAGTAATATATTAATATATATATATATATTAATCATATAATATGATTAATATAATGTATATTAAAATATTTTAAGTTGCATTAAATGTTTAATGTAACATGAATTAATTTTGGAATCCATTCATGAGCATGTGTCACTTGGAATCCATTTCTTTTTTTTGAACAGTCTGAATGGAGGAAATAAGAAGGGCACGTGGGATTTAGGAAAAAAAACAATTCACATTTGTGATTTTTAATGTGGTTGAAATCCTTAAACAATGTCTTCTTCTTCTTCCTTTCCTGTAGAAGCCATTGTTGAATGAGTGAGGTTTTGTTTTGAACGAAATCAAAAAAGGTTAGAAAGAAAAGAATAGAGAGAGAAAGCAAGGAGAGGAAAGTGATAAAAATGGTTTTTATGGGTTTCATTTTCTTCCACAAGAATTAGAAGTTTTCTAAATCTAGAAAACTTGTTATAAGTTTCCATTCACAAATTCGGGTAATCGGAACTCGTTGAAATCAACCCGGTATGTGTAACACGCCTTCAAGCTAATGGTAACTTGTTTTAGAGATTAAAATTTAAGATATGTGTACTTTATGTATGTTGATCTTTTGTTTAAATCGTTTAAAATTTTAAAATAAACATGCATCCATATCTTTGGTCCTTAAGTGAGTTTTTCTGCACTTGCCGTGTAACGGCAGTAGCTTCTCTTTATCCAGTTCGACGGGAGCGTGCTTGGGAATTGATCCCGTATGTTGTGCTTTAGTCAAATCTTTCAATATCGTATGTGGCGTAAGCACAAGTTAGGCATATGATTTCAAAAACACTGAACATTCATGCCTAAAGGTAAGAGCCACTCCCTCACCTTGATCTGTGGTGAGTCCTCCCATATGCACAAATACTTTTTCATACAAATGTGAAGACTACTATACTTAGGGGTACCCAAAAGGTCTCTCCCATATCATATAGAATACTTAACAATACTTATCAATATACCAAATCCGAAGGAATGGCCACACATATAAAGGCTTCTTATAAACTTGTAATTGCCTACCAAGCAAGTAATGAAGTTCAATTCCCTAGTACAAAAATCTTAACTTTCGTGAATACTTTTCTTATAAAAATCACTTTATTATCACTTAAAACACAATGTATGTGTTCATGCCTTGATGCCATTGCACATGACTTAAAAGCAACCACAATAACACATAACAATGAATAATCATAATAACACATAACAATGAACAATCCTCATAACACGTAACAATGAATAATCACAATAACACATAACAATGTGAATATCAATACTTTCATAATAATATATAATTGAAAAATACTTTTAAAAAATATGATCAAGCACATACATATTTTTATTGTAATGCTTTTTTTACAAAGTCAAGTATACTTATCTCTTGACAATCACAATCAAGCTAAATTAAATACTTTGACTTCATAAGGCCTATATTCACTACCATAAAGCATAATATAACTAATTAGAACTTAGAAGTATAACTTATATCATCCAATCTATTTGGCAACTTAATATTCCTAAACTCGCCAAAACTAACCTCATGTTGTTTAAGGTAATCCTTAAACAACGTTATTTTCTTATGAAATCATAACATAATATTTAAGAAACATAATATAAGATCAAATTAAAATATTAACCCCTAACTCCTCTTAAAACTATTTCTTTTCATATCTTAAATTTGGTCATTTATCCTAATAGTGTAAGGAAATATACTGAGTAAAATGTTGCAAAGGTGATACAAATATATAGACAGTAAGGAATTAAAAGTTTTGGACTAAATTCATCTTATAAATCTTTTAAACAAATTTAGTTTTGAAACCTTCAAATTTTGCCAACAGAAATCTGCAGTGAGCTTTGTTCATTCATAATTTCATATCAATTAGAAAATAAAGAATTTGACCCTAAAATTTTAATATGATGTAATAAACACAATTATAAATCAGTATAGAAGATATCGTAATTTTTTAAGACGATCTAATTAACTAAAACAATTTTGTTGTTCAGACATTTTGCAAAAAAAAGCAGTTTTCAACATCCTAGGTTCGGATTCAGAAATTCATTAAAGTTTGAAAACTTAATATTTTTGAATAAAACAAAATTCATAATAACTCTAAAAATATCTAATTATTCACCTAAATCAATTTAATCAAATTCTTAACACATGATTTTACAAAATTCTTGGACTAAACTATTATCATATATCAACTCTGTAAAACTTCTCTTTCTTCAATTCATTATTCCCAATCAATAACCATTAATCCATTATTATAAGAAAGCCATCCCTAAACACCTCAAAATAGGTCATGAATTCTTATAATTATCATATTTTATGAAACATACATAATAACAATTGTATGCTAAATTCCTAATAATAATCATTAACATAAAAGTAAGAAAATATCTAAAACTTACCTGCAATCTCCAAATCTTCTTGTATGAAATCCTAGTCTCTTTTGAAACAAAAGTATATTTTATTAGAGGAAATCTTCTTATAAAGAAAATAACTTATTTATATTTTAGGGTTTTTCTTGTGGTTTGGGAAAGTCCAACACTAAATAAAATAATAAAATTTTATTATTGTCCTTTATTATTAAATAAATCTGACCCATAATAATAACTCACAAAAGTCTTGATCCATAAAATTCTTATAAAATAAATTTAATATTAATATGTTATAATATGTGGGTGTTATAGGTAGATTTCATGCCTCATAGGTAAGTAACCTCTTTTGGAATCTTTCATCTTAAGCTTTTTAAGACTTTTATCTATGCAAATGGATTGCGAGAGACCGAGTAACCTTTTAGATCTATCTCTATAGACCTTAATTTCTAAAAAATAGGTTGTTTTTCCCAAATCCTTTATAGAGAATTTATTAGATAGCTATAATTTGATTGATTGAAGCATTGGAAAGTCAATTTCTATTATTAATATGTCATTTACATGTAATATTAGGAATATGACTACGCTCCCACTAATCCTTTTGTACACATAAGATTCATCTTTATATTTTATAAAATCAAACTCTTTGATTGTCTCATCAAAATAAAAATTCAAACTGCAAGATGCTTACTTAATCTATAAATGAATCATTGTAGCTTGTATATTTTGTTTATATTTTCTTTAAAAATAAAACCTTCAGGTTGTATCATATACACATCTTTCGTAAGGTTTCCATTTAGGAAGACAGTTTTGACATCTGTTAAATCTCATAATCATGGTATATGTTATTGCAAGCAAAATCATAATAGACTTCAAAATAACAACTGGTTTGCTATTTACATTTATTTTTTTCTTAAAGACCTATTTATACCCAATGAGAGGATCCCTTCAGGAGTATATACCAAGTTCCAAAACTTGGTTTATATGCATTGAGTCCATTTAAGATTTCATGACTTTAAGCTAGTTAGAAGTATCAACATCAGATATTGTCTCTTTATAACTAGTAAGATCATCGTTCTCAATGATTAATACATTATATTTACCTTTCATGACGGATCTATATCTCTTTGGCTTATGGTGTATTCTACTAGACTTTCGGAGTTCATTATCTTATGGTTGTTCCACTGCTAATCTTTTGCGCATTGAAAGTAATTTAATGTCATTTTGTGGTTCTAAAACTTCATCAAGTTCCAGTCTACTTCCACTATCTTTTCTTAGAGGAAATTATTTCCCTAGAAAAATAGTGTTATGTGAAATAAACACATTTTGTTCACTTGTATCATAAAAGTAATATCCCCTTATTTCTTTCAGATATTCCATAAATTTAAATTTAATTAACTTTACATCCAGCTTGTTAGTAGAGAATTGCTTTACATAAGCATCACAACCCCAAACTTTCATAAAGTTGAGATTGTGTCATTTTGCCTTTCCATATAGTCTTGCTGATTGATTTAGATGGAACATTATTTAAAAGGTAAGTAGTTGGTTTTAGTGCTAGTCCTCATAATGATATAGAAAGATATGTGCTAGACATCATTGATTATACTATGTCTACCATGGTTTGATTTCTCCTTTAAGAATTACCAGTGTTACGGTATCCCTAGATGAGTCTATTGTGAAATGATGTCATGTTCTCTAAAATAATCTTGAAACTCATAGCTTAAGTACTCTCTACCTCGATCAGATCGTAGTGTCTTAACACTTTTGCTAGTTTATTTCTCTACTTCATTTCTGAATTCTTTAAATTTTTCAAATGATTCAGACTTATAATTCATCAAGTATACCAAAACGTAAATGATCATCATTAAAGGATATAAAGTAGAAGTAACCACTCTTTACTTGAATTGACATAGAGTTTCATACATCGGAATGTACTAACTCTATTAATTCAATTACATATTGTCCCTTTTCAATAAAGGATAATTTTATCATTTTACCAATTAAACGGGATTCACAAGTTGCATATGATTCATAATCAAATGAGTTCAAGTAACCCTTTTTATGCAATTTTGTAAGTTTTGCTTCATTTATATAACCAAATCTATAGTGTCAAATATATGACTTTTTTAGACTATCTT
>JAXCLQ010054299.1:0-13256 GCA_035584115.1 Cedrela odorata | reverse complement strand
CACCTCCGTCCTAATTTGAGGGAAATGGGGATGGGGATTTTGGAGGGAAGTATCCCATCCCCAACTTTAGTTTCCCATTTTCTCCATTTCCCCAACTCTAATATCCCATTTTTCCTATTATCACTATTTTTTTATTTATATATTTTATTAAA
This sequence comes from Cedrela odorata, assembly GCA_035584115.1. Taxonomy (NCBI): domain Eukaryota; kingdom Viridiplantae; phylum Streptophyta; class Magnoliopsida; order Sapindales; family Meliaceae; genus Cedrela; species Cedrela odorata. The sequence goes on along the minus strand of JAXCLQ010054299.1, from coordinate 13,104 downwards.
AAATTTAAATAAATATAATATTTTATTATAAATTTAATATAATTAAATTTTTAAATAATTAAATTATTTTTTTGGGAAATAAGTTTTTTTTTTGGGAAATTAGGAAATAGGGATAGGGTGAGGTCCATCTCCATTTCAATTTGGGGATGAAAATCATCCCTATCCCCACTCTATTTTCCCATTTCTCCTCAAAATCTTCCCTCAAATGGGATTGAGGGAGTGGGGAAATGGGTCCTGGGGGTAAAATGTGCAACTCTAGTCCTATGTTGCTATAATTCGAGAGATAAAGCTAATATAAATTCTCAAGTTTTAACACTTTTCCGAGAAATGGACTTGATTCAAACGGGTTGTCACCAAGGCTTAAAAAATGCAAGATTAGTAAAATTTTCCAATTAGCTCGTGAGCATGCACGAGCTCGACACTATACATTCGTGAACTGTTGACAATGTATAGTTCACACATAATACTGTGCATTCGTGACTGTTCACAATATATTGTTCCCGAGTGTGATACTGCACGTTTCATGTACTGTTCATGTTTATGAGAGTGTGGTATTGTACTCTTGAGTTGTTTACAATTCATTGTTTATGTGTTTTGTGATTATGTGTTTTAGTTGTAAGAGATCATGTGAGATAAAATTGTTCAAAATTTATGAAATTGACTATTTTTAATAAGATTGAGTTAGAAATAAGTCGTATACATTAATATAGTCTAAAATAAAATTATTTTGAAAATTTTCCCATAAATTTATTCTTCTAGCTTTATTACACAAAAATCTATCAAACCTATTATTTATCAATTCTTCTCTTGCACACCTATTGAATTAGCTGTAAGGATAGTTGTTGTATCCAAATCCTCTTGGCCTGTTACTTTTAAAGCCTTCTTGAAAGCATTTATTTCTTCCATATTACAAGCGTAACTTTGATGATAACCAAATACATTTTTCATAATATTATAAGAATTTTTTTTAATTTAATTGGTTATCAAGATGCAAGACTTTACCATGCGAGAACAAGTTCAAAAATTTAAGAAGATAAGCTAATTAAGTTAATGATTCAAGTTCAAGATAATAGATTAGGAGATATTTTTATTTTATCATTGATGTAAGGCTAACTCATCTTAATTTTATGATTGATATGTAAACATGAGCTCAAATCTTTTTTAACCTTGATTTCACTAATTTTTTTTTTTAAATTGTGTGATTTTTATACTTGGTGAAAAATAAATTTCAAATTTAATGAAATTCTTTAAATTGAAGAAATTTTGTTTGCATTTTCAAAATATAGGAATTTTGAGTCAATGGAATTCATATGAACAAATTTATTACGGATTGGATTTCAAATTGGTCAAAAATCTAGCATATTGAAGAAATTGCAATTCAAAGTATTAGATATTGTTATATACTTGAATATTCACTCTTGTAAAGAATTTCAAGTTGAGTGATTCTATTTGTAATCATTTTGTAAGTTTTGAGGATACAACAAGAGTTGTAAAATTTGTAATCTATGTTGAAAATGTCTAATTGGTGGACTTAGATGTAGGGATGGCAATTTGGGTTATCGTGTCACATTCGTGTTGTGTTAAGAAAGGTAGATTTAAACTCAACCTATTAAATAATCATGTTAAAAAGTGAAAATCATAACCCAACTTAATTATTAAACAGTTAAACGAGTTACGATTGTATCACTCATTTAATATTTTTTTATGTATATTTTTATATATTTTTATAATATTTATAATAATATTTTCTCAAGTACTAATCAATTTTATTCTAAAATAACTAAATACCTTTTAAAATTAAAATTATAAAATTATAAAATAAATTTATTAAAATTATAAATAAGATAACTCGATATGATTACTCTAATAGTTAATCATGTCATAAAAGATTCATATGTCAAGAACTCTAAATCTGAACCCAATACGATTAATAATTGGGTCATGTCGTGTCATTCGTTTAATAATCGTATTATATTATGTCAACTCCAAACCCACAAATTTCGTGTCTTGTTCATATTGGGTTGACAAGTTGTGTAAAAAATTATCAGTTATATTTAAATGAGCGAACGTAAGTCAAAGTTATCTAATTACATAAAAATTATTGAACTTGTTTCTCTCATCTCATTTATTTGGTATTGATTGCATTATTTAGTAAATTTTTTAAATTGCTCACTATTGACTTATGGTTACATATTAATTAGAAAATTTTAGAAAACTAATTCATCCATAGTTGAGTTGGCTAATTAGATATTCACCTATCTTTTTCTCTTCAAACTTTAAGATTTCATTGAAATTCGTTCCACACAACCAAGGTAAGGAGAAATTATTGGTAAGTCTTCCAAGTAAATTCCAAGTAAATCGTTGGGTTACATTTAAGATTACAATAGAATCTACAAGCTTTGCCTTGTCCATTATCAATTACAATGTTTATTATACGAGAAAATTGTGATAGCCACCCCTAAGTTCCATAATAAATCTAAGCCTCCCTTCTGGCTTGTGCGTTCAAATGTAAAACATCAATTAATTTCAATTTAACTATAAATCATTTTGATTTAAGTAGTTGCCAATTTAACCTCCTTGAGAAAAATGATATTGGGCTTTTATCAATGAATAATGTATTTGAGGTTTGAAAAGTTTCGAGTGTTCCCCACCTTCGAACGTTCTAGCATAACAGCCTTATTTTTATCCACAGGCTAAGAACTAGTCACCACCATTTACTCATTCTAGTAACTGGGATAAAAAATAAAGGTGTGTGTGCGGTGTTAGAGAAATCCATATTAGGTTTATCAAGATTGCTTATCTTAGTTTCACTTTCATTAATAGATTCAATTCACTTTATGTCTTACATATTTTAGGTTCACAAGAATCAATCTCCATATCTCAACTTCTTCTTTTGGTTTTCAACTCGTAGAGTTCATCATCCCATTCTTTAAACTTACTGATACGTATTACTCAAAGAATAGGAGCTTAGGAAGAAGAGGAATGTATCAATTGATTAAAGCTATCATCTTTTATTGAATAACATGGATATATATAGTTATACATTAGCAAAAAAAATAACAATAATCCCTATAAACTAGGAACATAATCGGCAACAACTATTCACCTAATCTGCTAGTTTCAATCAAATCCAAACAACTTAACTTATTTAACCTAAACTAAACAATCTTAACAACTTGACTTGGCATATATTACTCTGAAGGAGTTTTTAAGCAGTACATGTCTACGTTTATGATGCATGCATGCATGCTTACTTTTGCACGTAACACTTGCATATTTTTTATAGACATGCCTTATGCATTTTTTAGTTGGAAAAGTTTGATATCATATTTTATGGGTTGACTATATTTATGTCTCTTTGGATTCTTTGCTGCAAAGAAATTTCCTATTGGATCTCAAGTGAATTAGTTCGTAAAGGTATGATGGCTTTGTAAGGCCTAGTCCAACAACTCATATTATTACTTACCTCATCAAATGTAATGTAGGGACATATTATTACTTACCTCATCAAATGTAATGTAGGGACATAGTTATCTTTTTATATCTTGAGAGAACTATAGCAACCATAAGTGGAGGCTTTCATTATGATTTCAGATATAACTAAACATCCAAATTATCACTTATTTATGAGTCAATCTACAATACAATACATGAGATATATATTAGTCAAGTTCTTTTATTTATTCAATGATGTATTTAAATTTTAAGTTAATAACAAGTATTAAAAATATTTATTAATTGAGATAACAATAAATTATGTAACATTTATTAACATGAAATTTAAATGCATTAGATAAGATCATTGACCATTGGATTTATCCAATAATGAATAAATGGTAGTGGAAAGTTTAATTCTACTATATTAAGAGGGTCGGAACGTCTATAAAGAAGTACCAATAACAACTAGGTACGAATAATGAAACTCTGGTACTTAAAGCTTATATTCTCTCCTTAATTCTCTTCCTTATAAAGAAAAACTCTGATTTAAGCATCGGAAGGTTTTCGTTGAACAATCGACTTTTTACCCTCATAGCTTTCGATTGTGGTTGCAAGTTAAGGAAAGTCAAAGCGTCTGAGAAATAAAAAGATCGTTTCTGGTGCACAATATTCACATAAGGAATTTTTGTTGCATCAACAAAAATATGTAAATATTCATAATTATAAATAAAAATGTTTAAATATATAATAATTAAATTTGAATATTTAATTAGTTTTTTTAATTTAAACACATATAATCAAATTATTGATTAATAAAAATTAAATAATAATAAAATTATGTATATAACCTAATTCAATCCTATATTACATCAAACACATAATAATAATAATAATAATAATAATAATAATAATAATACAATATTATCTTTTATCTAATTCTATAAAATCGTATCTTAATCACCATACCAAAAGTGAATTATGGTTTAATAAAAAGTAATATTATTTTATTTATTTAATATAATATTTTATTTATTTGTGTTGGTTAATCCCCCGATAGATACCCCCTCCTACGCGTAGTTTTCTTCGCTCTCGGTATCACCAAACCATCTTCCTCTCGAACACAAAACCCTACAAACTTAATTTCCCAAACCCAAAACAGTAATCTCCAGATGTACTAGAGGATCTGATTATCTCTTCTTTGGAAGCTTTCCCAGTCAGTGAACGAGTGAGTTACGGTTTTTTTTTTCTTTTTTTTTTTCTATCTGTTTATATTTGTTTAATAGATCTGCTGTTGCTGTTTTTTTCGCATTTAATTTTGCTCGTTCCAGTTGAGATTGTAGTTGGTAGTTAATTTGTGATTCTGTGTGCCATTTAAGAAGGGAAAGCATAATGGAGGAAAAGGGTTTCTGTTTATGGTCATTGGGTTTATATGTTTGAATTGTTATACGTTTGATATTTATCCGTTTTGATTTCTATTTTATTTTTCGATGTCCCAGGGTACGTTTTCTGATAGTAACTACATAAGGTTGCCTTTTTGTTGGGGATAAATATCATTTGTTTTATAATATAATCTGTTGTTGAAGATATGGGAGATAACAATTCCCCACCTGAGTCTCCAAAAGAAAACACAGATCGGAATTCTGAGATAAACCCACTTACTAAATATGATAGCTCATTGGAAACCATAGTTAGAAAGTTTCAAGACTCCATGACCGTAAGCAAGAAACACAAGTTTTGGGAGACCCAACCGGTGGGCCAATTCAAGGATATAGGGAACACAAGCTTGCCTGAGGGTCCTATTGAAGCCCCAACCCCATTATCCGAGGTCAAACAAGAACCGTTGAATCTTCCTATTCCATATGAGTGGACCACCTGTGACATAGACTCTGAAGAGACTTGCTCTGAGGTTTACAATCTCTTGAAGAATAATTATGTTGAGGATGATGAGAACATGTTTAGATTTAATTATTCAAAGGAATTTCTTAGGTGGGCTTTGCGTCCACCAGGTTATTATCACAGTTGGCACATTGGTGTCCGTGTTAAAGCTTCCCAGAAACTAGTTGCTTTCATTACTGGTGTCCCTGCAAGAATCAGGGTGCGTGATGAAGTTGTGAAAATGGCAGAGATCAATTTCTTGTGTGTTCATAAGAAGCTTAGGTCAAAGAGACTTGCTCCTGTAATGATAAAGGAGGTTACAAGAAGGGTTAACTTGGAGAATATTTGGCAAGCTGCTTATACAGCTGGGGTGGTTCTTCCGATACCAATAACAACTTGCCAGTATTGGCATAGGTCTTTGAATCCAAAGAAGCTTATTGGTGTTGGGTTTTCCAGGCTTGGGGCAAGGATGACAATGAGCCGAACCATAAAACTTTACAAGTTGCCAGATTCTCCAGCTACCCCTGGATTCAGAAAAATGGAGCTTTGCGATATCCCAGCTGTCACCAGGTTGCTTAGAAACTATTTAAACCAGTTTGCTGTTGCTCCAGATTTTGATGAGAATGATGTGGAGCACTGGCTTCTTCCAGCTGAGAATGTGGTGGATAGTTACTTAGTTGAGAGCCCGGAGACTCATGAAATCACTGATTTCTGCAGCTTCTACACTCTTCCTTCCTCTATTCTTGGCAACCAGATGTACTCGACTTTGAAAGCTGCTTATTCATATTATAATGTCTCAACTAAGACTCCTTTGCTTCATTTGATGAATGATGCACTTATTGTGGCCAAGCAAAAGGATTTTGATGTCTTTAATGCCTTAGATGTCATGCAGAATGAATCTTTCCTGAAAGAGCTGAAATTTGGACCGGGTGATGGGCAACTTCACTACTATCTCTATAATTATCGGATAAAAAATTCCTTGAAACCATCTGAACTTGGGCTTGTACTCTTGTAGTCCGATATGTTTCATCGTCATTTCCATGATTTTGTTTGCTAGTCAGGTGTGGATTGTTTTCGTATTGGTTGTTCCTCTGCATCAGCTACTAATGATCAGAATTTGCAGTGCAAGGTCAGACTCTTACAATTTTTTTAGCAAAAATTTCGCAGGCTATTAGACATTATTGTTGGCATTGCAAATTTTTACCTGTTCTCAAAGAATACTGAGATTTTGATTCTTTTTCATTTTCAGTTTCTCTTTCATCTTATTCAATTCAATTTTCCTGCATATTTCCTTGAGTTAAATCAGTCTGTAGGCAGTAACACTGGTTGGCATTTTAAGCAAAGTTGATTCTCTGGAGTCGTCTATTACATTTGCTATTGTTTGGTTTGTTGGTTTATTATCTCTACTATTGGTTCGCAATTGCAAATTATACAAACTTTAAGTTCTCCTTGTGTCAGATTTTGTTGTTAAGAGTTCATCAGCAGCAGAAAGACTAACAATATTTCAAATATGCTTTTAAGTAATTACTGTTTTATTTGTTCTTACAGTTGAATTTGAATGTATCATTTACGCAGACGGGCATATTGAAAAGAGAAACGGGTTCTGCTGGATTTTAACGTTTTATTCCAATAAAATTGTATGGATTATCAAATACAGAAAATAAATAAATAAATAAATTTTAAAAAAGAGGCTAAATTAATGTTTATCCACGACATTATTATAAAGAAATATAATTCATGAGAATCTGGACCCGCCATACAGAGATTTAATTTATTCTAGAGTAGGTTTGTTGTCTAGAATGTCCTGAGGAAATTGAAAATCTGGTGTAATTTTTCTGTTTAATGAATTCCTTTCCTTTTTTTTCTTTTTTTAAAAGAGGGTTGTTTGGAATTTCAGTTTGAAGATTGGCTGGTCATGGAGCTCACAGGCAAACGCAGTTTTGAACATTCAAACTGCATATTTTGGCATATTGCAATGACAATCCAAACAGCACAAAAATTTAAAAGAAAATGGCTAATCTGGAAATCAAAGCTCAAGAGGCCTACCAAGAACTTAAGCCAACCCGAAAACATTCGAAAAGAAAAGTTTAAAAATTTCTGATTGATCTATTCTGCTATAAGAAGGTTGGAGTAAGAAGTTTATGTGCAGTGCATATATATATATATATATATATATTGTGTCCGGATTGAAAAATTATATGGAACAAATAATTACTACAAAACCAGCATGTACTTGTTTGAACACAGCCTTAGAATCGACAAAAGCGTACTAAAGCCATATTTACATAGAGGCTAAATGAAGGTTTACATAGAGGCTAAATGAAGGATTCATCACTCTATCCTACGCCATGAGCACAATTTCACCTTGTGAACCTGTCATGTTAGAAACAAAATATGAATACGTTGAAACTATAAATGCAAAGACCAAATAAGAAAAAGGCAGGGGTGTGATTGACTTCTGATATTACATCTCTCAAAAATTTCTTTGGCCAACTGTAGCAGTGAATCTGTGTCTTCAGCCATTCTCGAAATTCTCTCTGCCTCTTTAACTGCTTCAGCTGCCACAAAAGACTTGTTCTCCGCATCTGCAATCTGGCCAGCTGCAGCAGTTGCAGCTGCTTCTACTGTATCAGCAGTAATTACATCATTAGTATTCTGCAATGGCTTTAGCCGGATATCCTTCTGTTTTGGGGTAGGCGTTTTTGTCCCAAATGAGGCATCTTCCTTTATCTTGAAGCAATTTTGGACCTGCCGTATGAGCATGTAATGACTAAAAGGGTTAGCATTCCATCCTTACCTAAAAACTGGAAAACACGGTATTAATTTCTTAATTACAAAGGGCTGCTGATACTATTTATTTCCCTGACTTCAAATTTTCCAGCTCACATACTTTAGGACATCTGTACTAGAAATTATTACGACTGTGTATTCCGAAGAGCTTGTGTACAACTATGCAATACATAAACTTGATTTCTTGCTAGTTATTTATTTGATTTGACAGTGGGACGAAGTTTGGTGCTTGTGGAGAGTTGAAAATGCCCGAAATTAAACTTATTATCCATCCTGCAGCATCATATATCCTTTATCCCTATAATCATCACAAAAATGAAGCATGCCCGTACATCACATTGAGAAGATATCGAGAACTATAATATGCCTATCTGCTGATGATGTTGCTAGGCCTCCGTATATATAAATTCTATTTATTGTCTATTGCAGGAACTAGAGATTTTGATGGCTCATCATGAGTCTCATGATGTGTGTTTTATGCTGCACAACTTTCTACGTTCGACTCTACTGTCTAAATATTGGAAATTACATGCTATATCTATATTATGGCCAGAGTTTCCATGTTTTCCCATAAGAGTTTTTCACTATCACAAGGCTACCTAGAAGTTCAAGCTGCTTAGGATTTGATCTACTAGAGAGACCTGCCGAACCCAGGGGGACAAAAAAGACAGCAATATCTAAATTATAAACTCACTCATTAAATTACAGTAAAGCGACAAAAAGAATCAAACATTGAGTTTCAGTAATAGAATGTATAGCATGAGACAGTAAAAAAATAATCAGCAAATGAATTTTACCGAAAAGATAAAGCCATTTAACCTTTTCAAGTTTTTCTTGTGCAACCAACCTTCTCAACCTTGAACTCAACAGCCTCCTAAAATTTTGAGGCACCTCAAGCTTTTGCTGCATAAATCATTAAGAAACAAGACATTGTCATTTCACTCCCAACTTTTTTTCTTTCGAAACTTATTGTTTAACACTACAAAACATGATTAATATGTTATTGGAAGCTGGTGAAAAGCCAGTAAAACCTCACAAATGGGAAGATAGTAGCAATTATATAAATGTCACTAAAAAATTCCAAGTGTACTAAACATTAACATATGGATGTTACTGTAGGTCTTAAAAAGAAGCTTAGATCAATATCTGAAAAACCAAAGAAAAGCTGCATTTGTTACATTCACATTGCCGGTATCAGCTATCGTTCACCTGAATGATTGCAAAAATGTTATTGTGCGAGATTAAATGCAGGTGCTCTATTTTGTTTTTTCAGGTAAGCTGAAAGGCATACTGAAAACTACCAAGGCCAAGCATGAGCCTGCAAGGACACTCTAAATGGGGATAGCGGCTCTGACAGCATATTGACCTCTCAGACACAATCCATTAGCTGAGAAATTTTCTAAAACCAGCACTTTCTCAAATATAGTTGCTGCTATAGAAGTTAGACATACAGTTGACACAATTCAATTCCAGCACATATCTTGAAACTAATCAGATATAATATCAAATTGAACTGCAATACAACAGAGATTAGTTGCAATGGAAATTATCCAAATCCTATCAGCTTTTTAACATCTGCATGCTAATGGAGATATTTATTTCTGATCCAAATATATATCTTCCTCCACTGGCATGACTAAATATCAATACAGAAAATTAAAAGAAATTAATGAAATTACATGGCACCTCAATATAGCTGAGAATTGCAGAAACATCAGATCCATTGGGCTCTTTAAATGCAGAAAGTGCTTCAAAAATCAATGCATCGCACCTGGGAGATTGAGTACTTATTTTAAACATCACAAAATCAGAAGGAGGGAAACAAATCAGGTAGGACGGATATTGCTATTGTAAACTCTAGTTTGGCAACTTCAAAGTGCACAGTATATCATCTTTAGGTATATCCAATACTGCTATTGAACATTTAAGTCAATACAAAAAACTCAAATTGATCAATAATCAGCAGAGAAAAATTAGTGACCATGTATTCATGTTTGTCAAGATAATGATGCCAAACTTCCTGTGACACTCTCCCAGCTAAACCTCACTATATTTCCTATGAGACCTCTTAGTATTACTTGCATAGGATTCTTGTTATGCTAAAGTTAGAATAAAAGTAACCTATAGATGTTCCTGAATTAACAGAAAACATGAGAAAATGATTATATTCCAATATTACGGAGCAATATAAACTACCTGCTTCAAGTAGAGAAATGATTATATTGCAATGTGATAGGGCAGTATAAACTATCTGCTTTAAGTAAAAGAAATAATTAAAGCCCACAGAACCAACCTTACACTAGCAGGATCTACTTCATGCCCACTGGGGACTCAAGTCCCCAGTGAACAATAAGAAAATTGCAAATTAGCCCACAATAAATGTTATTTTGGCTTTCAATAAATTAGTTCAATAAATATATTTTATCCCTCATAAACCTAATTTACTTGAGTAAAGAAAGAATTTATGAATATAAAATTATCACAATAATTTTTACAAAACTTTTTATTATCAACAATATATATTTTAATATTGTCATTCTCTATTTATTTTCACATTTTCGAAAATAATCTTACTCTTACTTGTCATAAACCCTTTTAAATTTAATATCTTTTCATTTTAACATTTTACACATTTTTTTTTATATATAATTCTTTTTCAATTTAATCGTCTTTATTTAAAAAGAAGATAAATTAAACAAAATTTATCATTTAAATTTCTTATTCCCAAAGGTTTAAATACTTCATGTATTTGTGAAACTAATATATTTAAACAAATTTGTAGTTATTGCTCTTATATATATGTATATATATCACGTAAAAAAAAGACTTAAATTTATAATTTAATATTTTTTTAGGTGGTTTACTAATACTTAAAATTAACTTTATTTCGTTTTTTTTATATTTGTGTTTGTTTTTTTTAATGTTTTGTTTCTGTTGAAATTAATTTGTTTTAGTAAAATGAATATGAAAGGTGGTTTTATGATCATTCCAAGTAAAAATGAAGTAAATAAACAACTTGATTTCTTGGATGTATTTTAATCTATATTTTTGCATAAACTTCAAGCCCCCATTCAGTAAAATTTCTGGCCAAGCCACAGCAGCCTTATAGTATCCTGGTATGTGAATGCATCAATTGTGACAATATATTACACCTTATTCTTTCATAGTTCCCATGAGAATACTTAAAGAACATCCAGTTACGCCTCAATTATAGATTCTGGTTGATTTATATATACTTTTTGTTCTTTGAAAAGCACACCACTCGTATGCATATGTTCCACATAAAACAGGCCAAGCAAAGAAAGTTCTTAGGCATAAGCAAAGAAAGTTCTACTCTTAGGTTATGTTTGATTTGAAGAAAAGAAAGGAAAGGGAAAAGGAAAGAGGTAAGGAAAGGAAAAAGGAAAGGAAATGAAAGAGTTTTCTATTATTTGGTTGCACCATAGAATCATTTACGGAAAGGAATTCATTATTTCTTATTTAGACAAAAATATCCTCAACTTCTAAATTTATTGATATTAATTAATAAATTAAAATTTTTAATAATTTTTTACTTTTATTTTTAAAATTTAATAATTATTATAAAAAATATTTAATAAATATATTTTGTTAATATTCTTAAATATAAATACATGTTATATTAATTAATTATATTTTATTTGGACAAAAATACTTTTTTTGATTGAAATAGTTTATGCATTTCAATTTAAATTAACTTCAAATTTTATTTTTAAATATGAAATAATGGAATCCTATAATCAATAGGTAATTTAATATACTTTATTAATATATTTGTAGATTAAAAAAATATTCTACAAATATTCAAAAAATATTTTATATTTTATAAGTTCAATTGTATATGACTTTTCATGAATAAATTGATTTTGAACACAATCTAAACTAGATATTTATATATTTAAGTATCTTTAATTAGTTTATTAAAAATGTTTTTAATTATCAATATTATTTATAAAATTCTTTTACAACTACCAACAATATTACTTTTTTTTATTTAGTAGTCAGTTTGTCTTTAAAAAAAAAATAATTATATCAATAATTATTTTTATATAATAAAAAAATTATCAAATAAATATAACTAGTTATATGAATTACTATAAATTAATATACATATGAAACATATAAAAAAATATTTAAAATTAGAATGACAATAAAAATAATAATGATAAACATTAATGATTATAAATTAATTTGTAAATAAAATTAATTAAAATAATATTATGCTAATAATTTTAAATTAATATTTTAATTTTATATTACAATTATAAATTATTGTTATATATAATTAAACCAATATAATAATTAATTATTTAAAACAATAATTTAACTAAAAACATATATTAAATTATTTAAAATAAAAAATAAGATAAAATATATAAATAAAAGGTAAAATTGAAAGTTCATAATTTGGAGGGGGTGAAATAAGGATGCCTCAACTTGGGGGAATAAGGATTCTTAAGAATAATCTTTTCCCCTTCAATTCTTCCAACCAAATAAGGGAATTTGAGGATTCCTTTCCTTCAACCAAACATACCCTTACAATCTAGTTATATAACAATACAAAGCACTTAACCTAACATTCATCAATATTTGGACTACAGTATAGCTTGATGACAAATGGTCCACTTCCACCTACTAATAAAGTTCAATAGAACCTTTCACTTAAAGCCTTCAACATACAACTAATACATTTCCTTTTCCATGTGTTGTTAAAACCGTGAATCACAGTTCTGCCACCAGCATAAAGGAGTTCATAAAGATATTTTGTTTTATGTTGATAAATAAATGTGTTCTCCCAGTCTTCTAATCCTCATACATGTAAAATATGGTAAATATTCATGATAAATGACACAAAATTGCACTATTTTTTGGCAGCTTTTCTAAACCTCCTCCAACCCCCACAAAAAAAAAACAAACAAAAAATAAAAAGGAAAAAGCCCACTCCAAACACAAAATCAAAAATAAAAATAAAAATAAAAATAA